>CM072886.1:32232579-32410079 GCA_037013685.1 Acridotheres tristis
AGAGCACCATTAAGAAAATTCTGATTCACAACTGTATTTGTAGGTGTATTATATTGGGATTTTCTCCTAAGATTAGTTAATTTTTTCTATTGACAGTGAATTTTTTGCTATTCGGTTGATGAAGCATTCCACCAGAACTAGCACAAATATTTGAATTTAGTTTATTAATTTTAAAGTGCTTGGCCATGAAAAAGTAATGACGTGATTATTATGCCACCTGGACTATCCCACAGTGAAGCAAATTCTAAGAAGCCAGGGGTGAGGGCCAGCTGCAAAGTTCTTCACTCCATTGTTGCTTTACTGAACATAGGCACTTCCAGTTATTGTTAATTCTTTTACTGATAGACTTGTTCATGGTCCTTGTGTTGATCCCATTACAGAGGCTGTGCTGGCTCTGGAGCAGGGAAATAGTGAGGGTGACCTAGCAGGGCTTTTCAAGCTGCAGCTTCTCTGATACAACCCCATCAAAAACAGCCATGGCTGAAAATATTTTTTCTTTAAATCTGCACTGTATGTAAGATCAATACATGGGAAAGTGAACTGATGGGGCTCTATGGAACAAATCCATTGCTCCCAAGTAATTTACCCTTTTATACTGCTATTTAGCTCAATTCACAGAGGGGGATGACACTGCAGACAAGTACAAAATGTTCTCTCCTGCCCTATGAAGCCTAGAGTTTCACTTGTGTTAATTATTATTGCTAGAGCACATGGCTCTGCTCTTCACACGTTTAAAGATTCATTAAGAATTAATTTTCAGAATGGTATAGCCTGAGAGAAACAGACAGATAGGTCAAGACAGCTTTACATATAAAATGTCTGTCATAAAAAAGAGTTTTAGAATTACTTCTCACTTGCTGTATTTGTTCCTTCTGTGGGAACTCCCTCAGAGCAAGTCTTGCCAAAGGCAGCAGAAATAAATTTTTCTGGGGAAGGAAAGTGGTTGAAAGGAAGGATCCATGTTGCTATTAATACTTGTGTCTCAGCTGGAATAAAGTGTTCATACAAACAGTGTGTGCTGCTAGATAGCAGAATTTATGGTACTCCACCTGTATGGTATATTCAATACAAGGCACATTAAAAGGATTTAGAGCAGAAGAAGGAATCACTTCACTTGAAATACCATGACTGAGGTTTGTTGTTATAGCATCCACCTATTTTATTCTATTAAGAAATTTATACTGTCATCATTGTGGCATTTTTTTTGATGGCTTTATGCCTATTGATTTTAGTTTGGCTCTTCTCAGCATTCACCTAGTTGAAAGTAAAGGCTTCTTTTTCTCGCTGAAATGAGGAGCAAACTGATGAACCCTGAGCCCTCTTTACATCCTAAAATTCAGCAATGTAACTTTCCACCCCTTAAAATTTTGCTTCAGTATTGGTCAAGGACTCAAAAGAACGGGGACTTGAGACAAAGCTCCCAGTATTTATGATGGGACTGGAATGTTATCTGAAAAGGTTGACAATGCTGCAATCATCTGGTGGGTAAATACAAAATCCAGTACTCGGTGCTTTAAAATATTCTCTAGTGCTTTAAAATATCCCTAGAAACCTCTCAAAATTATGGAACAAATCAGTGGCATTGCTTTTCACTTTTCTTACCTTCCTTCCATTTTTATTTTTTTGACAACCTAGGTGTATCATTCACTAATATTGGCCATTTTGAGCAGTCAGAGACCTCACTGAGGTTTGCTTCTGCAATCCATGCAGTAATCACAACAAAAGTACTAGTGGGCAGCAACTCACATTGGCATTTTCAAGGCAATATGGCAGCTGAGGAGCCACAGTGATTGAACGGTGTGGAACAGGTGGGTAACACCATTTTCCTGTACAAACCTGGAAAAATTACACCTGGAATCTTGCCTATGCTGCCTTTTTATCAGAAGGAACCAGACAATGTGGAGGGGGGTTCTGAGAGAGCAACCTAAAATGATTAAAGGGCTGGAGGGAAACAGTTGGGCATGTAAGGAAGCATGAAAACTGAATGTGTATAGTTTATGTAAGCAATATCAAAGGAGAGGGCATGATGACATAAAGTATAAATATCAACAGGGAGGAGGGAAATCATTTGAGTTGGTTGAAGGGATTAGAGCCAGAACAGAAGTGAAAGTGAGAAAAGAAAGATGTACTTGTGCTTAAGAGGAAAATTTTCCATAAAGTGAGAGCTGCAGGACCATGGAGCAGTCCTCTAAACGAATTGGTAGAAGCTCTGTCTCTGGAGACATTTAAATCTGGACTGAACAGAGCATTAGAAAATATAAAAATACACTGCAGGGAACAATCCTGCACTGTCAGGGGATGGACTAGATGACTTAATGCATCTTTCCCATTTCTAATTTCGATGATTCTATGGCTCATTAATTGCATATCATACAAATGCAGTAAAATTTGATGGGAATTAAAAAAAAAAAAAAGAGAGAGTCTACATTGGGGAAAGGCTGATAGACTAAGTATAGACATATTCCTTAAAATGTATGGGATGAGTACATCACTTCTTAAGGTTGTTGCCATAATTCTAAAAGTTACTTTATTCACATTTTCTTTAGCGTACTGATGCTGCATGCAACTGAGTGAATAGGGTAGGTGGCACTTCGCTATGAGTTTCCTACAATGGGATATACTGGGGTGGAGTTAAATGCTAATCGCCCTTTACAGAACTGTTATTATTTAGGGCTAATTTTTCCTCTGTTGAAATACACAGCATAACTTTGACTGATTTCAATTGTCCTGGATCTAAACACTATATTGACAGCAATATCTAAATCTAGACCCTGCTAGAAAATTCAGTAGGGTTTTGTCAATGAGAGGGCAAAAAACAATTTGAGGAAGTCTGAAATTATCTGTTGGAGGTCTTTAAATGGATGCTGGTTGTTAATCGTTTGTATTACCCGATCAAATAAAGTTATTATCCAGCTGAAGCCAATATTTCTCCTCCCAGTCATGTCTCACACCTTGAATGGGATCCTCCTGTAACCGTCTGCTGCTTCTTTCAGCCATTCCCACAGAATGAGCTACATCCTATATTTTCCATGGAAGGCATCACAATGGCCTCCTTCCTCAGAACAGGCACACCTGAGCAGCAGAGTGCTGCAATCTTCCACCCAGTTGACAGGCATGATGGTCTTGGACCAGAGAAGCAATCATAGCATTGCACCTCAGTGGGGACATTCGGCACATCTTGGCATATGGCAGATATGGCATTGGCTTAAAAAAATAGAAAACGAACTTGAAAAGTCTGTATCCCCTTTGGGACTTTGAGAACACTAAACCATGTCCAGGTGAAGCCACTGGTGCTCAGACTCTTTGCAGTGAACTCGTGCTAGGCAGCTCACATGCCAGGCTTTTTTTACCTACTTGTCTAGAATAGTATAATAATGTTTAAAGAGCAGCACAGTTGGCTGCAGCTGGCCAGTAACTCAGCTTTATGGTATCTGAGCAGAAAATTGAGTGAGGCAGGGAATCAGGGTGTACTAGCACATACACATAACATATTTCATTTTACTAGCTGCTCACTAAACACAAACCACATCTTTTTCTTCCTGTCTAAACATGCTGCTATGGAAAGTTAAGCCCTGTCCTTAATTTCTAACCTCAGTCTGTTAACTGGATCTGTCCTGAGCCGTCTCCCTGACCATATAAACTACAAAATATTGAGTAAATCAATTTATGTTTCCATTTGAACTTCTTGTTACAGATGTTCATTTGTTTTTAAGAGCTGCACAAAGTTCTTCAATAGGTTAACAATGAGGCCCCCTTTTCTCCAAAGAGGTCTATAATAATTAGTTCTTCCTGAGGCCCAGTGCAAGGCTGTGCCTGTCAGTAGCACACCGTGAGAGTGTTATTTCCCCCTTAACTCCCATGATATGTTTGGTACTGATCAATTCACACAGTTTGCAATAAATTCTTATATAAGACATGCTCACAAATCAAAATAAATGTGTAAACTTATTCAGGAAAATACTTCTTAATGCATAACTGAGAAATAAGGGGGGATGCATCTAGCACATCCCTGAAATGTTCCTACAGGAGGTAGTGATTTCCTTTTCCTAGCATGTGCTCTGGGAAGGAGGGAATTCTGTCAATTTTAGTGAATGTAGGAGCCAGCCTGTAGACTGAGATAGACCCTAAACCAGTGAGTTTGGTATGGCTACATAAACACATAGGTGAAAAAAAGAGCTAAAACTCAGCCTGATCATCCTCCAGCTTGGGGATTAATTAAAGGACAGTAATTTGGTTTCATTTAAAAACAAATAAGAGGCAGGAACAAAACCAGACAGCCAATGCAGAGCAATGCAGGGCAGCAGAGACTTACTGGAGTGTAAGGCACCTTCGATTGCATGGGAATTGAAAGAGGGCTGAGACAGTGGAGCAGCTGGGCAGCTAAAAGAACCCTCTGCTACCTCCCTGGGTCAGGGTGGGGAGATGCCTGGGCTGTTTATGGCACAAGTATGGACCTCAGCACTGGAGACCTGCTCAGGCTGTATCTGGGACAATGAAGAAGCTCAGCTGAACTTGTGTCTCCTGAGTAATGCTTTAGCTTGATGACTCCATGGTTTATTAATCACCATGGCACAACAGCACTACCATAATACTGGTCGAAAAGATGCTTCTACATCACAGCTTTTTGGAAGGATCTCTACTGTTCCATTTATATTTTCCTTCAGGATAAAGTTCATGCAAATGTCTTACCCTTGCAAAGAGGAATTCTTTGTTTCATCCTTATTGTTCTGCTCTGCTTTCTGCAATTGAGTAACAAAGCATGATTGCTATAAATCTAGTTTGGGTGGTCCCTTACAGAGTTCCCATAATGTTCCTGACCCTAACTGGCTTCTTTAGATCCCAGCTGCAAGACCATGAAGAGATAAGGCCTCCTCTGTATGTGTTATGCCAAAAGAAAAACAAAGAGAGAAGAGTGTGACCCGTGTTCACAGACTGCGAGACCAATGCCAGTGCCTGAGAAAGAAGAGTCTTAAAAGAGTAATAACATTAATGCAGATGTAGAACTGTCATATTTAATTTACAATGGGCAGACAATTCCAGGCAATCACTCCCACAGCTATCATAACTCAGACATATTGCATATATGTGTGTGTGTGCCCTGCATTTATATGTGTGTGTGTGTATTGCATATAGATATGCAGAAAACTCATTATCGTGTACAGTAATGGTAAATATTTCATGGATCTCGTTCTTTCCGTCTTAGTCCTTTGTGAAACCACTGAGGGAAGTTTCACCTGAACAGAAAATTGCCAGGGTATCAGGATTTGGCTCCGTGTCAATCTGTTTGCTTTATCTCACAGTGCTGTTCCTTGGTGGTGACAGTCAGAGCAAGGAGCAACTCTTATTCCCTAGGGGGGGAAAGATCGCTGTGCCACAAGGACCAGGCAGAGCCATGCTTGAGTGAGAAGCACATTTTATGTCTCATTTTACAGAGCTGGGAACACTGGGGATGAAATTAGGGAAGTTGGAGCACTGGCTCTGCTTCCTCTCTGCAGCCCAAAGCTGTTCTCCCAGAAAAGTGAGAGCCTGGTACAAGCTACCTACTGATTTGCATTCCTGAAATGCCCCTGGGAGAAGGTCTAGCTGGTGTGTGGCCACCTATTTTTACTGTATATAATACCAGATTAGCTCCTTGCAGCTCATTAACAAATCATTTTAAAAATCAGGTGAGAAAGCTTGATGACATTTCTTCATTTCCGGCTGCCTATCTGCAGTGACACTTGGTGTGGAGTGTCTGTTTGCCTGCAAAGTCTAGCCCAGTGCCAATTCTTCAAATCATAGCTGATTCAGCTCTCTTTGCTCCCCTATGGTTTTACTCCACCAGGAGTCTCCTAAGAATTAATATATTGCATGTGAATGAGGGGGGAGGAATCAGTTTTTGCTGAATGCCAGCATGTTTCAGTTTCATTGGGCCTACGAACAGCATTGTTCACGCTGAGTTTATCTAGCCCAGAAAGAGTCTTCTGCTTTTCTGACTCCTTACTTGTCAAATTGAAACCAATCAATTCTCAGAGGCTGTTGAACTGAAACCGAAAAGCCAGTTTAAAATGTATCTGGCTGGAAATTGGCCAGCCTATCTACCTGCTCCACATCAGTGCCTTTCTGCTCAAGTGCTGTCTTTACTTGGCAGGAACACAAGATGGAATAAAAACAAGTGGCTCTTCCAAAATTCCTGTCCGCTTAAATTTACATACAAGATTAAATGATTTTTTGTCTTGTTATTATACCCCCTGGGTTCCTGCAGTACAGGTTGCTTTATGCATAAATCATTTATAGCTGACACATTGCCTATAATTTTTTCCAGAAACTGGGCAGTTTCTTCGTGCAGTAAATTCAGTATAATTTATAGCAGAAAACACCTTGGAGCTGTGGATCTAACATTCCTCACTTGTGGTTCTGAGCTGTCAGGAGCTGCTGTGCTGCTTCCTAATACCACACAGTCGCTGTGCTTCCCCCAGCAGTGCCTGCATACGGGATATGGGAAAAATTAGGCAGGGTTATTAGAATAACCCAACAATTTGTTTGCAAGGTTATGTGGAAGCAGCCAGACTGAAAGATGCTTACTTTTGCTTTTATTTTATCCTTTTATTCAAATATGGGCCTGAAGAGACTCAGTCATCCCACAAGCAGTTAACCTTTCCTATTTGTTGCAGTTTAAATCATTAATGGAAAAAAAAAAAGAAAAGGAAAAAAAAAAAAAAAAAAAAAAAGGAAAGTTTCCTGTGTCACATGGAAGAAGTTTTTCTGAGGAGATTAATAACTTTCTCAGTCACATATGGTCAAGCCCTGTTTGTTTCCAGCCATATTTCAGAATGCCCTGGGGCTTTTTTTGGTGGTAGCTTGTCAAAAAAGCCACACGTTACCCTGATTTATCTGAGAGCTGTTCATGCCAAGCCTGGAGCTGCTCAGCCATGCTTTGCTTGTATCATTTGTCCAGTGAAATGATAAGCTGAAAGTTCTTGCCTTATGATGCTGGGTAAAACATGCACGTGGCTGTGTGAGCCTCTGTCCTCCTCTGCAGCACGTGAAGCTGAGGCAGGGTGTGTATGTAGCTGCTGCACTACTTTGAAAATTGTTTATACAAAAAGAGTTACTCCTCTTGATGGAGGGAAGGAGTAATTATGCTCCTTCATATGCAAGTGCAAAAAGGGGTTACTGTGGTCTAGGGTATGAATTTACAGCTCATCAGTTCAAAACTCTCACCACCTATTTAATGTGGTTATCTTTTTTTCTTTTGCCTTTACTTAGAGTTAGGATAGAATACACAAGAGATGAATTTCTCGTTTGGACTTGGTTGTTTAAATCTAATCTAAAGTACAGAGAGTTTTGCAACACTTCTAGCTACCAGCTAAAAGCGAGCAAAATGGAGGTGAATCTAGCTAGTTACAAGGTCTTTTAAAGCTAAACAGTCCAATTAAAAGCTAACACCTATATTATTTATACTTTTGATCCAGTGACTAAACACCTGTGACCCACACTGTGGGATTTTTTATCCAACCAAAAACCTGAAATCATGAAGAAGAAGGAGAACAACACCCAAGAATGTCCATCTTATCTCATACCTATTACTGTATTCTAAAACCCCAAATTTCAAGCCCTTCACCATGTGAAATTACACACTTCTATTCTAACTACACACCAGGTAGTAACTAACTCCATCACTCAAATTTGGAAGCCTTCTCCAAGGCCTCAAGTCAAAAGCAGTTTTCCCTTGGGAGTCAGTGTCAGAAAGCACAGAAAGTTCAAAATTCCCAGGTTTCTGGGTTCCAAAACTCATCCACTGCTTACAGATAAGTGTCCTTCTGTGGGTCTTTAACCCTCTGCAGTGAAAACCTGATCTGCTCTGCACAGCACAGCTGAGCTGTGTTGGGTGCAAGGCTGTGCTCTAGGGCCAGTCCTACAGAGCAGCTGCTGCAGGGTAAAACCCTTCCCCAGCTTCCCTCCTATTAATATTTTCATCTTACACAAGGACAGGTGATGAAGGGAACCATCTAAAACACCTTGTCTCTCCTCTGTGCAGCCCTGGTGGGTGCTGGCTCAGCCCCTCATTTTCCCTCGGACACCCTCAGACCAGCAAAAGGTGGAAAGGACAGTGGATGTCCCATGGGCTGTCCCAGCACAGCAGGGACTTGTTTAGTCTAACAGGGGGATGGTTGAGAAGAGATAGGATCACTCTTTATAAATACATCAGGACCAAAACACAGGGAATAAAATTTTTTTTAGTGTTTTTGGGGGGCTCTTTTAGAGTTTTGGTTTGTTTGTTTGTTTGTTTGTTTGAAGTTAGTTTTAAGGCCGTGCTGGCACACACACAAATGGTTATACACTGCTCGCAAATAAAATTAGAAGGAAGTCCTAATCAGAAGAGCAGGGAGGTCCTGGAACAACTTTCCAATTGGAGCAGCAGCAAGCAAAACCAAAATGCTGTCTAGATGGTGGTGGATAGCTACATGAAAGGTTTTATGTATTATTCTTGTGCAAAGAAGGCACTGGCTAGAAAGTGTGGGAGGTCTCTTCCCATCTTGCTTGCTCTACAATGTCCCTCAGTGCCTCCTTAACCTCCCCAGAGAGGGAGGGACTCTCCTAAATCATTGCTGTGAGAGTCCAGAGGCAGCAGCCTGTTGAATCAGGGGCAAGGCATTGATCAAGGAAGGCCCATCCTCTTCCTCATGCTTCCTGAGCTGAGGTCAACCCAAATAAAATAGGAGACAGGAGGCTCAAAGAAGCTAACAATATCTAGGTTTTAGGAAATTGTTTCTCAGAGAAACTTTTAAGATTCTCTCTATCCCCACTCACTTTCCCCATTGTCAACAACTTAAATTTTCATCACTTATTTATTTCTAAATCCAAACTATTTACTTTCAGAATCACAGGCCCAGGTTTGAAATACCTACAGGCTTTTGCTGGAGAAGGCTGCATATGTAAGCCATTTTTGAGGGTTTTTTTAATTAGCAGGGATTTTCTTCACATGCAGAAATAATATTAGGAAAATATACTTATTTTTAAAGATGACTGATGTGTTTTGATGAGTTTTTCAGCAAATGCACTCAGCAGACATAGCAAAATGCCTCAGTGTAAGTAGGCATAAATGCAGAACAACAAAAACCAGTAATTTCTCACAATGGCTTGTTTTCCTCTGGGAAATTGTAGGCAACATCTCTTCTTGGCTGACTACAGTTGTCAGTATTTGGTAAAATCTTTTAAGTCCTGTCAAGATTGTGGCATTGCCTGCCCCACTCCTAAAATCCAGATGAAGGAGAGAGGCCAGTGCCAGGGAGGCCCTCAGTGCCACTGACTAATCACTGGAGACCTTGTCTCAGCCTCCTGTGCAGCTCTGGTGTTTGACTTGGCAGTCCTTGATGTTCCTAGTGTGATTCAAGTGTTTACCATCATGTCCACCGCATGCAAACCCTTCAAAATGTCAACCATCACAGATTAAAATTAAATAAAATACGGTGAACGCAGGATATGTGACTCCCAAGGCAGCCGTGACAAAAATGCATCCTCAATCACATACACTTTTGCAGCTTCAAAGGAAATGCCGTGCAATGAAAAGCTAACTCTTCATCAGGCCTTTTCAGATCAGGCCTTTTTCTCAGGTCTGTTCCTGGAACACATTAAGAGAAAACTTTCTCCCCTCACCCATTTGGAAAATGTCTTACATTTGACTCGTATCACCGCATATTCTCCAGTCCTCTCTCGGGCTCTGCAATAAATGTCACAAGGAAAAGAATAAAAGAGGGAGAGGCTTTGACTAGGGCTGTTTCAGGCACTAGTTTAATTTTTAGTTGTTTACTGTAGCTTATATAAATTAAACTCTGAACATCCTTGTCCTCCTCTGTTTCTTTCAACAGACTTCATTCCAAAACCTTTTCAGGTATGCGGACATAAATCTGGAGAAATTCCCCTGGGTTGTCCAAACTGCAGCAGACTCTTACTTCTAAATAAGACCAGTGTACTGCTGATGTGGTTACAAGCTTGGCATGAGCTTAGACTTTATTTTTTCCTTCCAATGTTGCAAAACTGTGGCCTCAACACAGTTTATACTGGACAATTTCCATCCTCCAAGAATCCGACAAGTAAAGCACATTTGTGAAGACCGTGATTCTGTGATTTCCAGAAAGGGCTGTAGCTTTAGGCTGCCAATCTACTCTTTGGCAGTGCTGCAGAGGCTGACTCCAGCAGGGCTGACTCCCAAACCACTTACTTGGAAAACACTCACCTAGTGGGACAAATTTCAGATGCGCCTGCATTACTTGGGAGATGTTATTCAAGCACATGTAAATTATCACCTTACAAATCTTTTCTAGATCTTGATTTCAGGTTTCTACTGCTGGAAATTATCCACCTTGGAAGGGTATATTTATGTTTTGAAGTGCATATATCATAGGAGAGATCCAGGATATCTGTAAAACTTGGTAGTGTAGCACTGAATTACTGAGCCATGGAGCTCTCTTTCTAAGCCTGTGCTGTCACCGAACCTGACGCCAAAATCCTGACTCAGAGATAAAAACACAGTGGGGCTGATGGTGCCGTAGTGCCAGTGTGTGTTTCGCTGGCACATACAACTGGCTCATGGGGTTTTGGACTCTTCTGTCATCCAGGTAAGTTTCAAGGAAATGTCACTGGTTTTGGCTTTGCAGATCACTCCTTCAGCTCTCTCTGATTTCTGAAGTGTGGCTCATTGCCTTGCTTCTTCAAGCCCTCAAACCAACTAGAGTCACATTGGAAAAGACTTTCCAGTAGCAGGTATGTTTGTTTCCTGCCCTGATCCCTCCTCTCTTCTTCATCCATATGTAGGATAAGAGGAGGCAGAGGTTGTTGTGGGTGCAAACCCAGACTTCAGATTAGTCAAAGATGTATCTCTTGTTGGTAGCAGCATATTCCTTCAGTAAGCTTCATTAGCGAGAAATTTAAAGTTCAGGATTGTGCAATATCATCTCTAGACAGGTCCAGAGCAGAGCATTTGGAGACCTTTCAAAAAAACCACTCTCCACAGCAGAGATCCCAAAAAATCTATTCTTTTTCTCTCTTTGTAAAAATGTGCCATGTCCTGCTGACACGTCCTCAACTTATGTGTGAGCTGTGAGAGAACATTTTCAGCACCACGCCTGGCAGAGTCAGGAGGGTGCAGTCTTGCAGCACATACTGTTGTGTCCTCTAGGACTCTAGCACTGGATGAAAAGTGTGGCAGCAGAGTGAAATGAGCACGAGATCTAACTGTGCACACACAGTCTTTTTGTAGAGTGACCAGGAGTAGAGAATGGGTGCTGAATGATGTTCTTAAGATGGGGCTTTTTACCCTATACCATCACGTCACTCTTATTTATATTCTTTTCCATGTGTTTGGTCCACACCTATGCTAGCCCCTGTGACCTATCTACTCCAAAAAAACAGCACATGGCAGAAAAACATTCAGGGGCAAGGGGTAGCTTCATTCTCAGTACTTCTTGGAAGTATATGTTTCATAGGTAATTGCAATTTTAGGTTAAGGACAGGGTCAGTGACATAATGTAGAGTATCTCACTTGCTGGTGCTAAACAACTTTGTGCTTCACTGTCAGAGAGGAGCACCTCACTCTAATGGAAATTCTAGTGGGTTTGGGGGGGTTTCAGTTCTCAGTGCTTCTTGCTGAATATTTTTCTGTCGTGACAAAAGGATTTTTAACTAGCAGTTGTGTGCTTGGGTACTAGAAGAAACTAGTTGAGGGAATCTGATGGTATCTATTGGAATTTCTAGTCCAGTAAATAGGGGAAATATTAATCATTTCCTTTTTAAACACCAACAGTTTGTTCTGTGCTCTGCTGTACAGAATCCAAAGTACAGACAGTGCTTGTACTGAAGAACTTGCATGTCCAAACAAGGGCCAGACAGATTGCAGTGAGTAACCCAGTGGTACAAAAGCTTTTCTGTTGGTATACATTAAATGATTATGTGTGAATTGTCAGGCCTGATAGCTAACTGATTGTTAAAGGAACTTGCTAACATGCTGCTATGACAAATACTATTGCTTTATTTGCAGTCAGTCGCCAGATCTGCAGAACTATTAATCTCTTTCATACATTGCCATAATTTTGTTCAAAAACTTAAAAACTAGCCACTATCTCTGCAAAAAAGCAATGGTAAGCATTTTATGGGGTCATTAGTACTGCCCTGCTGTGCACATCACCTCAGTTACATTTTCATACCCTTCTACTTTTAATTTAGTTTGTTTTTAATTTAGTTTTACGGAATGTGTGGAGGATTCCTGTTCATTGTAGACTGAATTCTAGGAAAAAGGAAAGGAAGAGATAATCTGCTGGGTTTTGGATATGGCAACCAGTCTGAGGCATTGATATGCAGCTGGACCTCTTACCCATTCAATTTTCTTTCTGCGCAGTTGAATGTCAATTATTCAGTTGAACATGCCTTTCCATGCTACCCAGTTTATGTGCCCTTGGGATGAAAATGATAGCTCGTGAATAAGGTAATGTGTCAAACGAGCTTGGCAAAATCAGGCAATTGGGCGCTTTTTAAAGGCATTCAAACTTTTACTCCATGGTTAGATCAGGGATGTAATACACATCTGTTCCCCTGACCCAACCCAGCAGCCCACATCAATCACCAAGCTCTCAACCAGTTTCCTGCGTGCAGCACCAGTCACAAGGCAGAATGACCACACCTGGCAGTCTGTCTCAGTGTAAGCCCTGGGAATTAATATTTCCTACAAAGACACCCTTTTTTTCCTCCTTTGGGGAGCCCTATTGTATTAGTTCTTTCCTGAGAAACCTGTCAAGAGCAGAGTACGAAGTCCAGACACAGGAAGGGAACTTAATGACCAAGAAATACACATTGAGAAAGGGCATGTTTTATTCAGATAGCAATGGGTTAGAGGGCATGTCATGAAACAGCAGAGTTAGTATCTTATCCTATGCTATCAAATAACCTATTTCACATGCTGACCTCCAGACCTGGTTTGGATTGAAAAATTCCCTCTGAAATCCTTAATAGTTTGTTGCTTTCCACATTGTATTAATTAAAAATCATGAAGTAATGGCTCCTCAAAAGGAAAATTACTCATTCACAATGAACAGTTGGCAAGTTTGCTAATGGATCACGAATCAGGAGAAAATGCTGATGTGTACTCCTGTTGAGAGAGATTTTCTTTAATAGGTTGGAGACTGCACAGGATAATGATGAAATTGATACTGGCATTGCCCAAAAGATTGAGAAACATAAGGAGCAATGGTGAGTAGAACAGAGTAGGGGAAAAGCAACAAGACATATTTTTCATTAATTTTACATTCAATGGAGGATTTTTTTTTGTTTCTCCTTTTTAGTGTAAGACCAACTATTGGAGAAGAACTCTAAGGGTGTTTAGAATACTGTGAAGCTTCTTGAAAGACCTAATTGTCAAATAAAACCTGCTGAAAAACTAATAACTCCATACCGTTTTAAAGTTTGGACATGGTGTATTAGATTTTGAAATGTATTTTGGCTGTGAAGAGTTTGAATGCAAAGAAGATTTTCACAGATGCCTAGACAGATCAAGATGATTTCTAACTCACTTGAAAGAAGTCAGCATCTCAACTGCTTGCTAATATGCTGGTAGTAAACCTTTACTTGTAGAATTGCACACAAAGGTATAAAAGCATTTAAATGGCTTTTTGAACAACTGCTGGTAAGGCAAGGTCAGGGGAGATTGAGTGAACTGTGTTAAGCCTCAAGAATACACCCATGCACAGCTGAAGGCCCAGGCAGGGGGATGCCAGGGACTGGGTGTGGATGCAGGACTTGAGGATGTGTTTGTAATTACAGAAAAACCTCAAGGCCTCTTTGTGAAGTCAGGACAACCAGAGCAACACTAGGTGATTTAAAAGAGCCATGGAGAAGACACAGTTCTGCCTCCTGGGATTCTTGCTACAATGAAAATGCATATTGCACACTGTGCCTTTGTCTGGAAGTGAGGGGACAAGCAGGAATACTGGGGTCCTCTGCAGGTTTCGCTGCAGGAAGCCTGTGTGAAATCAGGCAGCAGCTCCCAGTGAGGAGTGGGATGATCTACTTTTTGAACACTGAACTAGAGGATTAGCTATTTCCTTGGAAAAGCCAAAAAATGCGTTTTCAGCACATGTGTATTGTGTATGTTCTGTGAAGGCGTGCTCATTCTGAGGTTTATTTGGAAATCTCTGGAATTAATTCTGGAGGTAGATAAATGTTTCCTCTTTCACTTAAAAGATGGTTCATATCTGTAGCAGTATATGCTTCTCAGGTCTCTTACTTAAAATCAAAACTTTACTTGCAAAACTGGAAAACAGGAGCATCTAGGTTAAATATTGCAGCTTTTTCTGCTGGCCTCAGCAGAGCAGCTTCTTTAGATGAACTGAACACCACTTACTTCAAAAAACACTTCTATTCCAGGTTCAGTGTTGACTTCCCTGTCGAGTTAATTAATCTCCCAGGATTGGAGATTAAGCGAATTTGGAAAGTGAGCAGAATTTGGTTCTCAGAGAGTTGCATACATTTGCCATTTGTGGTTAGGAATAGAACCCAGAGAATGTTTATTCCATGGTAGGAAAAACAGTTTTTACTTTTCTTAAACACAGCTAGCTGGTTTATGACTCCTGGCAGGAGTACAGTAACTTTGAGCAACTAGTTTGTTTGTTCCAGCTAATTTATAGAGGGTGGTATTCATTTTCCTTTTCCCTTAAAGAGGTTCTGCCCTGCAATTTAGTCCTGCAATGAGGCATTGCTTAGACCTGGTAGAAATCAGGCATACAGTGTTCTCCAGAATCCAAATAGCCAGGCGAGGGTGTGCTAAATCTATCGTGCCTCCAACAAGATATTAAATGCCACAGCTACTGCTGTGTCCTGTAATTCTTCGGGTCTCCCAGTGCAAGAGGCCCTTTTT
Organism: Acridotheres tristis; assembly: GCA_037013685.1. Lineage (NCBI taxonomy): Eukaryota > Metazoa > Chordata > Aves > Passeriformes > Sturnidae > Acridotheres > Acridotheres tristis. The sequence continues at coordinate 32,247,467 of CM072886.1, forward strand.
CAGAAAACAAGAATGGAAGGGTGTGGAGTTAATTAGCAATCTCATTCCAAGGAATGGCTGACGTCATTAAAGCAAGCTCAGTGTAAAGTAAGGCAATAGCCATCCATGTATTGAGAAAGCAAGAAGAAGGGTGAAAGAACACCATATTAAAACAAACGTTTAAGTCTGAAACCAACCCTCTAAAGAACAGCTATGGTGATTTGCTCCCAGTTTTGATTTACACCATGATTCCACCATGTGCTTTTTTAATAATTTCCTTTCCATTTGACTCGTCTGAAGCATGGAGGCATGAAGAGCAGCTGGTGTAAATTTGGGAAAGCTCCCACCGGCTGCCAGGGCTTCCCAGCTCAGCTGGATGGAGGTGAAAGTGGAGCCAGTTGGGGCCCAGAAGCTTTGCAGAGCTTTCCCTTCCATCCTATTTGATTCTGCCCCAACAGTTAATTCCAAACTGTGCTGAAGGCAGTTGCTTGCTCCTTTCCTCCTTACTCCAGGTATCCCGGGCTTAAGAAGGCAGTTAGCAGGCCCTTTACAGGAATACTCTGAAGGTTTATGCATGGATTAGCAGCTCAGAGATGGCTAGGAGGCCTTACTGCATCTAGTGAGTGAGTGCATTAAAAATGCTCACGTGGACACTAGCAAAGTCTGTTTGTTCTTTAGTCTGCACGGCAGCGTGGGCAGGGTGGTGTGAGAACAGCCAGCCTTATTCATCAAGTGGGCAATGCCAGGGAGAAGCTCTGGGCTCACACCCAGAGTACTGGGGTACTAAAACCAAGCAATATCAGGTGATGTTTAAGATTAACAAACCAGTGCACTGTTTTATCCAGTCTTTCTTTTATTTGGATAGGCAGTCTTGTGCACTGCTGCGAAATGCTGCTATGGAAATTGGGGACTGGCTGTGGCAAGGCAGAGTTCACTCCCAGTGCACAGTGACAGGAAATAAACAAAGAGAGGTATTAGAATAAAATCAGGGTAAATGCAATTTATAGAATTCTTAAATTCCATTTACTCCCTCTTGTGAAAGTAATCCATCCTTGTGTGCCTAAACCAGTCTCAAAATGGATGCTATCTCATACTGGCACTTTCAGTAACCATATATTTCTGATGTGTGTGTTATTAAATTTAAGCCTGCCTGAGTCTTGCAATAAAGAATTGCTGAGTGTTAGGTCAGTCAAAGATCCCAAAGCCAAGCAGAAGAACTACCCACAGAAAAGGCCCTTGCATAAATTCTTATCCTTGTTTTGTACTTTTCCATGATTTACACATTAAAACCAGATTGTTGCATACTGACTTGCCTAGTATAATCATACAGAAGTGTGGGTTTCAATGCCAGTATATATATTTTAAATCTTAGGTTGGAAATTTATTTCAGCACTTTACTAGGGAGACAGAGAAGCCATAAAGAGGAATAAAGATCTTTATAAGGTTTGATGGAGCTACGCAGAAAGCCACAAAGGAAGAAACATTGCACAATGGTAAGTACAAGTAGAGGAAAGGGGAAGTCTCCTAGAAGAGCTTTTTCTCTGAGTAATTTTCTTTGGCTCCTTTTGTAAGACCTGGGATTAGTTGAACTCCTTGTCAAGCTTCTGGACCAATTTATTTTCCTGAGCATTTAGGGAAAGACCACTTTGAAGGCTACGGAGATAATTGCAGGATGAAAGGAACTGCTAGTTTGAAAGAACACATTTGATGAGTGTGCCTTTTTATTGAGGATTTATTTTGTCCTCTGATAGTGTGTATGTTTTAAGTGCAGTACAAAGTACCCACGGCAATGGAGAGGCATTTAAAACAATTACATTTTAATTAATTAATATAATGAATGACTGATAGGAAGATCAAATCGTTATCATTATCTTTTAGTGATAAATGAAGGGTGGAGGGGAAGTAAAGAAGGAGAGCTGGTGTAGCTGGCTCCAGCCTAACACATGTTTATTTAAGTGACTCTATACAAACATAACCCTGTGTGTCAGTTACATCAGCAACATGTCAGTCGGCACTTCTGGTTACAGACTATTTCAGAGTCATTCATCATTCAGTGCTATAAAAGCCATCTACCCTCAGCTCACCAACCAATCAAACCAACTAGAAAACAGAGCAGGAAAGAAGCACTAACAATTGTCCTTACTTTCCTTTTAACTTTTGCTGCAACGATTCAATACATCCTGTGTGGTGGGATAGTGGAGAGGTTTTGCTGAACTAAATAGAACCTCCTTCTCCAGGTCATTAAAAGCAGGAAAGGAAATGGAAAGAGAGAGAAAGGAGCAGAAAAATGAGAGAGCAGAATGTTAACTCTTGCTCTACCAGTTTGTCTTTCACAAACAAGGTTTACAAATTGCCTTTATCTATATCTTTCACACTCGTGAACATGGTTGCTAATTACTTTGTGCCAGCTGTAAAGGCAGTGCAATGTCTCAATTCACTGGGCAAGCTCTGATGTGAGTAATCATGGCCAGTAACTTCTTGGTTGCCCTTAAATTCAACATAAACCTCCCAAGGTTGGGCTGCTGAGAGAGCAGAGAATCGTGGGTGCTGTTAGGGCTTGATGAGAGACTGCCACATCTTCACACATGCTACCCTCCAAGACATTCCCTTTTTGTTTACTTTTGTTCCACTGTCACTTTCTCCAGGTAAATAGCTTGAATCCCAGATGCCTGAGAATGCTGTGATCAGGAAGTGCAGCATGCTGAGGAAAAGAAGGTTTTAGAAAATGGCAATTCCAAGGTGAGAAAATAATGGTGGGAAGGTCTTTCCAGTCTTGAGTGGTCTGTCCTCTAATTTGATAACTAATTCCTGCTACTTTCTTCCCATTTGTGCTGATATATGGCTTGATCCTCCAAACCTCTACTCTCACGAATGATCCCATTAAGATAAATGAGACCTCTCTCATGTGACTGAGAGTGGGCAGGTAGCTGAAAAAAATGATCAGCAAAATCAATCAGTTCTCCCTTGTCTCCCTAGTAAAAGTCCCTCCATTATAAGTGCGCTAGCATGCAGAAAATGGGAGTATTATTGGGTGATAATTTGTAAAATGGCCGTATCCAGTTGCTTTTTGACTGTTTAACTATGGCATTTTTCTGTCTGTGCTCTGCCTGATTCAAATCCTCCCCTCATGTTTATTATTAGTTAACTATTTCTTAATGGACCCCTTCATTTATGAATAAAACTCAACAGCAATTACAGCCCCAGTGGAGACCAGTACACTACCCATCTGCTCTGTCGCTCGCTCTCAGCATTGGCATTCTGTGTCAGTCTCAGCCCCTCTCATTGTAACAAGCTAGGATCAATTTTCCAGTGGCAGCTTGAAAATAATAGTACAAAATGTATATTAATACAGAAATATATTGTGAAACTGTCCTTAAACAAACAAATGAGCCACTTTAAAATATTACTGCTATAAATGACCATGACAGTAGCACAGCACATATAATAAAAAATAACTACTGAAGAGAAGCTGCTGAATTACTATAGTAATAAACCAGATGTGATTATTATCATTTAACACAGTCATTGAATACCATGAATCCCTAAAGCCATTAAAATATTTATGATTAAACGTTTGCTATTCCTTAGAACAGAACATATAGTCAGGTACTAAAAAACTGTTAAGGTATTATTTTGGCTAATACCTGCTCATGCCATGATAAAGGTCAGCCACCACTGTCAGCTTCCTGGAAAGAGCACCTAACAGCTTTCCTCCTTCTATTTTGTTTTTCTAATAACAACTATAAGGTTAGATACCTCTGTGCACATTATTGTGTTCAATAGAGACATATAGATGTACGCTTACACTTTTCTACATGCATCTATATGAAGGAACAAATACAAATATCTGATTTCATTTGAGGAGAAATGGATACTTTCTTTAAGGAATTATAACAAAATATTTAATGCTTTTAGGAAATATACACTTGAGACAAAGCAATAAGCTTATGCAAACATGAAGTCTAATTACCTTCAGGAATTTTAGCATGCAGGCATCACATTACCCACTGAATACATTTTATCTTGTGGGCGCTGAATTATTTTCTTTTTCTCTGTTGGAAGTGCTTCTCTGCCTGTCTTTCCATAGTCTGCAGCCCCTGGTTGCCTGGTTGCCTACTGTTAAAGCAGCCTCAGCTGCTGTGACCTGCAGGTTGGAGGTGTCTCTGCTGGTGGGAGTGAGGATGGGTGGTGATGGGCTGTGCAGGTGCCTGGTCCTCTTGGGTTATGCAACACTGGGTGGAAGGGCACTGCAGCCCTCCTAGCCTGTGGTGGGAAATATTCCCTGGCCAAATGTGTGCTGCTGCTCTCTGCAAGTGCCTTTTGCTGCCAGGGATTCTCCTGCAGCTCTGTCACTGTTCTTTAGACACAGGGTTTCTGTGCAATCACTGTGCAATTTCTCTTTGCTACACACACAGGACCATCAAGTCACAGATGTATTTTAAAGCTTTAATATGAATCTCCAATAATAAACAAGACGTGTCCTCTCATAAATGCCTCCTAGACTCTAGGCAGGTAAGAGACATCCTTCCTTCAGACTCTTTTTTTTCCTACTATCACAGAAAACCACTTACTCTGTCTGGAAACTCAAAAGTCAAAACAAAACCTTGACCAGGGCAGTGGTTAAGGGAAAAGGGGAAATTCTGATTTGCTTTGCGGGATTTTACTGTCCTGGCTTGGGAGTCTGCAAGCCCTGTGGTGGCCAGGACAGCCAGTGATGAGGAGCTTTAAAACTGTGCCTATTACAGAGAAAAGTGAAACTACATCCTCAAGTGCTAGCATCAAGCAAAGGTGAGTCTTCTTTGACAAAGCAGGTCTGCTCTGGGAAATGCCCATCTCTCCTTGCTGCCTCAAGGAGCAGTCAGGATGTGTAATTGAGTTGCCCAACAGTCAGAAGGCTGATATTACGTAAGATGAAGCTCATCTTCAAGTAATGTGTGGCACACAACTTTAAAGCCCTCCTTGCTTGTCACATGTCTGTGAAGGCACAAATTGTCCCACATGTTGTGCTTTCCCTCCTGAGCAGCTGGCCTCCCTCCTGTGCCTCAGGACTGTCTGAGCAACAGAAACTGAGCTCTTCTCTGACTAAAACCCTTGAGTGACACAAGTCCAGTGGGTATTTGCAGAGGAAATGAACACACCAAAATTCTGGCATCCACTGCAAATTTTTGAAGAAAGAGGGGTAACTGCTGCTGCTTTTTTGTAAATGAGAGCATACAAGAAGTGCATCATACCCTGCTTTAATGAAAAAGTCGGGTGGCAGAGCCCTTACCCAGAGAGAGGGAAATACGTGTTCAGTTCTTTCATGTGCCTGAGAATATTCAAAGTGCACTTTCTACAGCAGTGGAGTAACCAACTAAGCATAGACTGGTCCCAGTGGTGTGTTAGTCCTGTCCAAAGGTATTATCTAATTTCTTGATATAGCTAGGTCAGGGCAGAGTAGAGAGGTATAACTGTGTGAAAGTGAGAGATAGTACTGATGCATTCAGGAAAGACAGAAACTGTGAGAAGGTTTCCAGTGTTTCACTCCTGGAGATAAGCATCTCATTTTAACCAAAGATCCACTTCAGAAGCTTCCATGCTTTCTTCCTGGGAACCCATGTGGGGCAGGGATCTGGTTGCCTGCAGTACATACAGCCAAAGATTGGATACTGGATGACACTTAACCCTTTAAAATTGTCTGACAGGAAATTTTGGAGATCCAGCACTTTTAAACCAGCCATTATGTGGGGGATAGTGAAAGCAGGCATTGACTGTCAGTCATGAGTGTCATTTTTAAATTTGTCTGATGGCTCCTCTGCTAATTCATGGCCAGCAGCCCTTCTTGAGAGCCATCCAGCTCCAGTTCTAAAAGCTAGCTGTTTTGCCAGGTCTATTGGACACAGTCCTACACAGCCTGCATGCCTTTTTTTTTTTTTTTTTTGTGTGGCATAACAAGATTCAGTGAAGTGATATGGTTGCCAGGTATCTCAGTAATAAGACAAAATTTAATTTTATTCTCCAAATGATCAGAAAGGACTCCAAAGACCACTTGTGGTCTATGAAGATTACTTATCTGAAAATCCTCCATCTAGACTTGGGTGTTTTCTGTTTATTAGGTTTCTGGATATGCTACTTAAACCCCATATACATTCCTCGTGTGTCCTTCCCATGAGTATCACCACCAGACACTACCTGGTGTGAGAGGGAGCAGATACATTGCAAAAAATTTGGCAGAGCTGCATCCAAAAATAGTCTTAACCAAGGGCTGTTCTGATGGTTCATCTTTCATTCTCAGCCATATGAAATAAAGATGGCTTTAGTTTACCTAGAAGGTAATTCCTAGAGATGCAGGCTTAGTGTTCAGTACTAACCAAGGGGAGAAGTCAGAATTTCCTTGGATGGTATCTTTATACCCACAGTTGTTTTCTCAGAGCTCAGAAATGTTAAAGAGTGTAGAGCCTCACTGGTGCTTCTGAGTTTCCCACTGTCTGGATTTACCAAAATCAAGTTTATGAGAGATTTTTAGCTGCATTCAAGATGTAAAAGAAGGGCATTGCAGCAGTTAATCCAGCATCCATCTGCTCAGAGCCAGAGATATGAATCCAAACTCTTTATTCTCCTTCTTCTGAAATTTGAGAAAGACTGGAGTTACTTCATGCTTGCTTTGATAAATAAGAAGCTGAAGAATCTGTTGGTCTGAGTGGAGGTTTCACAAATTAAGAGCAGCTTTTAATACAATGCGAGATTTCTGTAAGCTTTCCATTATTCTGATTTATTAGTTCTTAAGACTCTGTGGAAAGTGAATAGAATGCATGCTTGAAAAAGAAATTAAATTGCAAGAGCTTTCATTATTCTGATTATTGGACTCCTGCATTTGTGGCTCACAAGGCGTCATCCTGCTGTACTGCTGCTACAAACTCCATGTCCTGGATGGGTGCATTCTGGAAAAGATTGCCTGTCTTCTGATTTTTATAAAATCCTGTAATTTATTTATTTTTTTTTTTTGGCTACTGCCTGTTTCCAAAGGCATACATTTAGGCATAACTATAGCCAGGAAAGGAAGACATGGGAGAAATCAAGAGGAATGTCTGACCAATATTGTAAGAAGACATTTAGCTGGGATATGTCTGTAAGGTGAGTAGCAGTGTAAACACTGTTCACTGTGCTCTGTGGAGTGTCTGCTTACAGCTTCTTTTGGGTCAGTGACATAGCTGCTCCAGTTACTTTCTGTGAGTTTAACAGAGATTCCTACAGTGCCAGAACTCAGGAAAAAGAACAACTGACTCCAACCATGCATTTGGAACCAAAATTCTGATTTTCCCCTGGTATGGCTATTACAGGACAAGGGTGACTCAGGACACAGATTTGTGTGATAGTAGTGAGAAACAGAGAGGGAAGTTTTATTAGTATGCTGTCTGAAAACAAGAGTCCTGTTTAAATCCTAGTCACTGTGACATTACTCCCTTCCCCTTCTTTCCCTTTCCTTTCCCTTTTCCCTTTTCCCTTCCTTCCCCTTCCCCTTCCCTTCTCTTAGGTGTCAAGGCATTGATTTTTTCCTTTTTAAATATTTTACCTTTCTCAACTGTTATGTTTCTGTGGTATAGTATGTTTTTAAATATGATCACGAAAACAAAATTAAATATATATTATGGAGTTTTCTTTTTTTTTTTTTTCTCTTCCTAAAAGAATTAAAGGAAAGCTAAAGTCTAGGGATGATCTGAAATGGGATTTCTATTCTCCATGTAGATGAATGGCAACAGGAGTCACAGGCAATAAATTTTAGAACCAAAATGCTATGGGTATATTGGGGTAGATTTATCGCCATAAATCATTTGCATAAATAGGGGTATGTTGATTATCATCACTTGAGTTATCTCATGTAATTGACATTTTACTCCATTTCTCTATATTTTTACAAGAATTTCAACAGCACAAAAAATTAGAAAAGCAATAACAAAAGAATTAGTAGAGCCAGCCATTTACTATCCAGTGCTTTATTTTCTCCATAATTTTTTCAGAGCATTTTGGGGAGTAATTTCAAACAGTCAAGTCAGAGTCCGCCGAGAATTGATTTTTGTGACCTCACATATTGTAACAGAAAATTATAACAGGAAATACACCATTAAGTGATAAACAAGGAAACATGGATACAATTACTTTCAGAACATAATTTTATTCACTCTAGTTTTGAAAATGAAGAGATAGTACTGACTGGAACACCTCAATTCTGAATGCAAACTGTACAATCTATTATATTAAACAAAGTCAAAAGCAATGTTGAAGATCTTGAATCTATTCAAGGCATGCACCTCATTACAGACTTAGCAAATTAAAACACAAATAGGATTAGAAAAGAATAATGTAACAATCTCCCACTATGGTCCCTGGAGCATTAAGTCATAAATTGGGTTTGCATTAAATTGTGCCTGCAGTATTGAATTCAGGGAAAGAGCTATAGGCTGAAGATAAAGCTTGCTAGGCTAGCCAACTTTGTTGTTTTCAAATTGTTTTTTTCACAATAAATACACAATGAATTTAGCGGAATCTAAAAAGGCATATTCAAAAACATGTATTTTATATCTCAATTAGAAAATGCAGATATGGTGTGGCAACCCCTGGCTGTACTAAAGCCAAAAGCTTGCAGACATTTGAGATTGTCACTTTACCTGACTACGTTGTTTAAATAGGAACATAATTTCATCAAAACTTTGCATCAGATCACCTACTGTGTTAAACTATGCAAGTTTTCAGGTTTGCAGAAGCCTCCAGTATGTTACAAGCTTCTATTACATGAAGAAAACAAGCTTGCCCAGAAGAATTGAGAGAAGCCGAGTTTCCATATTACAAATGTATTCTGTTGTTATGGGAACTAAAATGGTGAGCGATGTGAAAAGGATCCTGAGCTAACAAAGACCAGCTTGATGATATTATGAAGGTAGCTGTACAAACTGCAAACATGTCTGCAAAAATTAAACAGGGCTTCTTTTCTTAAGGAGATGCAGACTTGTGAAAAGTATTGTCTCTAAAGAGAGTCAAGTTCAACCTTTGTGTGACCCTAGACAAATTACTGAGTAATACTAGGAATTAATTTTGCTAATTTTCCCTTAATAAAGGCTTTATCCTTCAAAGGTGTATTATTACTGTCATCATCCTCCTAATTGTCATTTCGGGGATCACTAGTAGCAGCTGCTCTGGTTAGGGTGCTTGTCATTTCATGCTGCAAAGGAGCCTTCATATGATATTATTTGGTTTTTTTGCATCATGTCTTTCAGGGATTCTTGTGGCTTTGTTTGTCTCTGGCAGACTTTTGCAGTTTGGCAGACAGAAAGCCCTTCAAAGCTAGGGAACTGTCTTTGCTTTGTTGATGCAACTTCTCTCAACTCTTGTCACTGTGATCTCATATCATCTGCCAATTGCCTCCCCTAGTTTGCTCTGCACAGAACAAGCAGCATGCTAAAATAATAACACAGCCCATTAGATTTTATATCTGGTCTCACAGCCAATGCCAAAAGAGCACACGCTATCCTGGAAACACTTGGATTTTTATCAAGCAGCTGCAAGAGAAGTGAACTTTGTGCAGTGACTGGGAGATGCTGATACCAGGAATTGGTGCAAGCTGATGGGACTAAAGAGCCTGTATCTAATCAGTGGGATCCAGGGATATCCTCACATCATTTGAATTTGTATCAGGACACAACCAAAAGGCATTTTGGGCCAAGATCAGGCCATTCTTGGTTTCTTCCCTGCATGCATTTCCAGGGTTGGGGAATGCTGCAGCCCATCCTGGCTGAGTGCCAGCTCCACATCTTGGACCTGCCATGAGACACATTTCTTGTCATAAATGAGTTTCAGGGAGGCAGGGAGCAAAGAGGCTGAGCCTGGTCTCCTAGGCACAGGCAGCGAGGGCACTCAAGGTCAGACCCTGTGCGTGAGGTCTGGTCCTGTCCAGCACTCTGGCTCTCAGCTGCAATGGCACTCAGTTCTGGGGAACAGGATGCTGAAAGATGGACTATCTTGGGTCTATGGCAGAATACCTAAACTGAGGCTGCTGGGATTTCTCCCCTGAGCCCAGGTCCCAGGGCACACACAGTGCTTGCCAGGGGGCACGTACCTGGGGCTTGTGTGCTGCTGCTGCACCATGCGTGCTCCAGCTAAGCTGCAGTCGAGGGACGTGGGACTTGGGGGGTCACACCAAACAATTTACTGACTCCTCATTTTAGATGCAGTAAAGTTTCACCCGGGGTTGAGGGTGAGAGGGATCTTCTTTGCTTCTGCAGTTTGCCAGTGGAGAATTTGTTGGCTAAACAAGGCTTTCTCTTCCTCCTCCTGGCTGACAGCTCCCTTATGGAGCAACCTTTTACCATTATTCTTGATTTTCTTAAACAGCAAACATTAGACACATTAAGAATAGCAACAACAAAATCATTAAGCACTACAACATTCTCTGAGGAGCCAGACGTATCCTTTAATCAGGTTATGGAAAATTCATTCCTCTTCTAGCCATTTATTTTCTTTGTTTATGCATATACAGAGTGACCCACTTCTGAGCATCAAAAATAACAACAAAGAAATAACCAAAGATTCTTCATAATTAATGGATTTATGTACCATTTATTTTGCTTTATTGGAAACCAAATAATCAAGTTCATTCATTCCAATTAAACACAACACACACTAATTGTCTATCATTTTTATCAGTGAACCCAGTTCCCTCACTTCAAAGTCACTACTTGACCTCGGTGGAGAAAGGATCGGTATTGTGCTTCCTTCTTCATGATTGATTGTTTGCATTAAGATGGAGAAGCACAGACTCAAATTAGGGATTTTCTGTGCCTTTATCCCTGTGTTATCCCCTGCAGTCACCCATATAGATGCAAGGGCTATAAACCCAACATTATCGTTTTACGAACTAACACTGTACTACATCAGGTCAAATTTGTCCCCAAATTTGAATGATTTATATCAAGTATATTGTATCTATTGTCATGTAATGAGTCATTCTTGGATCTCAGGCACAGATCTCTAATGAAAATTCTATCAGTAAAAATAATAAGCATGATGCATACGTTTATAATAAAAACAGCTTATTAAAAACAATAAGCCCTTGATCTCACTGTTGACCTAAAATCACTGGATTGGGTAGGCAGACTTGACAGAAATTAGTGACTGAAGATCTTCCTGTTATGTAAGTCATGTGGTGATGTGATACATATTTTGGCATCTTAATCAACACTCCTGAAAAGGCACAATGAGATGAAACAGTGTCATCATTTTATTGAGGTTTTGTTTTGTTCTTGACAAAACTATTAAAAATAAAGCTTACTTGATGAAAGAAGTACAAGAAGATAAAAATGGCAGTAGACATGACAAAAAATACTGTAGAAAGTTAGTTCTATCATGCAGAGATGTTCAATAGCAAAGGCTATTCTTCTCATTTTAAAGAAATTATATTGTGTTTTAGCTGGAAATTAGGTGCTCTAAACTGACATGGATTAAGAATTACAATGCAAGCCATAATGGAAATAACAGAATAGTAAATGTATGTATGTAAAATGTATGTAAAAAATTCCAACAACTTGATCTCCTTTTGCCAGAAAAATACAATTTTTTCATTCCATATTAATTTTTATTTTCTCTGTTAAAACATAGTTTAAAAAGGGGTTTAACTCTAAATTTGCTTTGTCTACAAAAAGGTGGGTAGATATGAAATATTGCTCAAATGCTGTTAAGAGGGCACCCTTTGGTACTTAGAAAAGCTAGAAGAAAAGGTCAGAGAAGAATGTCAGGGTAAGAAAAGTAATAGAACCAGGTTTCCAAAATCAGAGAAAAATAAATAGTAAATACTAGGAAACAAAAAAATGTCATCTTTATCACTGTGCATGATGTAACTCTGCTGAACAAGTTAAGTCGGCTTTAATGCCATGTCAGTGTCATTATCACTGTGTGTGATTTTCTTTTGTGCTTTCTGACACATCCCCACAATTATGTGCATTTCTAAAAACTTACCACAGAATATGGCAAGGTATTCTCCCATGGGAACTGGACTGGCAGGAACCAAATCAGTCTTTTCCCTGCAGTAGAAATTTGTCATTTCAGGATCCAAAGGTGTTTTGAGTGGGCACATTTTCTATTTTTATTCCCTGAGTTATTACGGGATCTGAATGTCAATAATAGATAAGCACACCACAAACAGACTCAGCAAGTTCTGCCTTTTCTGCCCCCAGAGAGTCACAGCTCCAGCAATATCTCAGCACTGGGGTGACAGTTCTCCCTGGAGGGGGAAAAGAGACAAATCCCTTCCACTCCTCAAGCCCCCTGGCCTGCACCATCTGATGAATTTATAGTCTCCAATACAGTTAGGTGTGTATAATCCAATGTATTGCTGAAGACCAGTTACTGTACTTTATAGCTGACATTACTGGGGATATTTTTTTCTACAAAATAAAACAATATTTGTTTCCTGAAAGGGAAATGTGCTGTCTGTAGCTATCAGCAGCCAACAGTTGCTGCTGGCTAGAGCTAAAGGAGACAAAAAGAGGTGGATTTCACTTTAGCAATATTGAGAAGAATCATTTATCATTCACAGTGCATTTTCAGGATGAGAGGGCCCATTTGAAAGTTACTATAGGATGACTGCTTTATTGTATGATATTAAACAATTAAAAGCAAGGGTTACAGAAGATATCCTGGCTTCTGTGCTGCACCAGGATCTTGGTCTTATACCATACATGACTGTGTCTAGTGGTATAAGGAGGGGGTCTGCAGTGGGAGGTGTCCATTGCTTTGGGGGCCTACAGCTATTTACCATCAGGATCTGATTCTGTTATTACTGAGCATTTTACAGAAATTCATCAGTCCAGTCACACAGTATGTCTGTGAGGTTAAAAAGTTAATATGGGTCTGGGAGATTTGAGATTTTCTTTGCTTTTGGCTCTATTTCAGAGCTTGGGAAGGCACTGGTGTGGCTTATGTGGCTTCCTTCCTGGAGGATAAGGCTCTTTAAGGAGTGAAAGACAAAACTGGCATTCAGAAGAGTACTTAGTGTGCATCCAGAGCTGCAGGCTCTCAGAAGAAAAACAAAACAACACTAGCATTCTCTGCCCCAAGAGGACTCCACTGGACTTTTCTAGGGCCACAGGATGATTTACTTTTCCCAGAGGGATTACAGATAAGCTTTTCCTACAAATCCCTTGCTTAGAACGTCTATTTTTAACTGGTTCACAGGATACTGGGTTTGATTTTTTGAGAGGATTTTTTTAATAGGGTTTATTTTATAGGGTTTAATTTTTTTGGGAGGATTTTTTTTTTATAGGATTTATTTTATAGGGCATATTGTAAGCATATAGTGGACCAGTTAGCATTACATATCAGGTCAGATATTAGCTCTTGCAAAGGATATCACATCCACTACTGATCCATCACACAAGTCTTTCGATTTATTTCCTTATTTCTTTGTTGTTGCTTTCCAGCTAAAGTAAAGGACACCTAGGATGCTGGAACATGTTTGTAGAGGAAGAGAAGTTCTTTTCTGCCTCCAGGAATCAGGATACAAGAAATTATTCTCTTTCAGGGTTTACGTTTTTCCTAGGAAATAAATGCTGCAGAGAAGTTTAAGGAAAAGCTGACAATAAGTAGGTAGAAATGTCCAAAGGCTGCCCTGGTAGAAAGCTGTGATAAATATACAGCTTTTACAACAACATTTTAAAGGCCTATAAATGATCAGCAAGTGGCCAAGATGGCTTAGAAAGATGCAGAGACCTTGTACATTTGCATGAAATGAAAAGCATGTACATTTTGCATCAATATGGTGCAGCTACTTGGCTTTTCCACCATGGTGAGCCCATACCAGACCTGTCAAAGGTGTTTGTGCCTCCAGGTCACAGACCTGCAGTCCTGAGAAAGGTGTGATGAACAGCAATTGGGAGGACTCAGACATGGGCTTTGAGGCAGAGTCAGGATATCAGGAGCAGAGCATGCCCAAATCACACGAGCGACAAGATCTGCCGCCTCTGGAGCAGCACATGACCCAGCTGGGACATGGGTGATATTTACTGGGTCACTGTGCAGAGCTTGTGCCCAACATCTCAAGCATGTCTGCAAGTGAAGAAGGCAGTGTGGTTTAGGAAAAGCCTGCTTTTCAGAGAAGGTGCTTGGGCCGTCCATCAGCTGCCCCATGAGCTCCTGTATCTCTTGCTGCTCACAACTCGTTTCTCCCAAGCACTAGATGTAATGAAGACAGGATGGTCTACAACTTTATGGCAGTTCCATTTATTTCTACTATTTTCACATAAACCCAAGCAACAAGCAGCAGTTGCTTCCTCTGCAGCTTGATAAATGTCAGTATTAATTAAAATTGTTCGGAGTAGGGTCGGGTTTTTTTCCTCTCTCCGCACCAGGCTGGCAGGGAGGAGACGCCTGATGGGCAGATGCAGCTGCTGAGCTGTTGACTGGAAATGTTGTCACAGGGAATGAGGCAAAGGAGAAGTAGCTGGTCTCTGACAAAGTGAATTGGAAACAGAGGAAGCATTCTGTCACCTGCACTATGCTGCCACTCAGCACAATGTGGGGGAGTATGTCTGGATATGGGTCTTGAACTTAATCCTTTGCTCCCCTGGCTGGGAAGTCTGCAAAGGCAGCTGTTCAGCCCATATGGATGGGATAGTGCTCCCCCACCAGTGCTATCTAATGATGCTTTCCTGACTGACATTCAGAGGGGGATTCAAGAGGGAAGGTCAACACAAGACAATACTTTTTAGGGTACAGGGAGAAAAAATCAGGGGACGCCCCCGTCACTAAATCTCCTTGTGCTACCATGTATTTATATGCACTCCTTCTGACACCACACCAAGATGTTCATACACCAAACATCTTCTGTCAGCCTTGGGGGCACTCAAGCAGCAGCCAAAATTGTGCTTCAGTGCTTGTTTCCAGCTGTGGCAGGTCTGATTGCAGCCAGGGCACTGCTCTGATGATTGCAGGGCTGCACCCTCATTTTTCTTACCACTTGAGCTCAGAGGAGGCCATTAAGATCTGCTACAGCTGATTTTCATGGAAGATTATAATATTTTTTTTCTTTCCAAACTTTACTAATAACAGAGGAATAATAAACCCATGGGAATTAAGTGCATGGATTATCCTGACTTGGACAGAAATGTACATTCCACCATCACTCAGACACATCTCAACAACCTTCTCAGGTGTTTTCCTTTGAGGGGGAGAAAACAGCTTTGCTTACAGAGCAGTATCAGTCCCTCTCTTACAAAATGTTGTCAAGAAAGAAGGTGAATGGTTTGCCATGCACTTTTCCTAAGTTCTGCATTGTTCTCTGATAAACTGAAGCAGAGAGAATAGGGAAGACAACGACTGCTCCAGATCAAAGGATATATCACAATGAATAAAGAACTGGAAAGGTTTTGGAAGTGCAAAATAAGGTTTTTATAAAGCCATGGTTTCTATTAGACACATACGGAGACCTGGGCTTGATTTGCAGAAACACTTAGTGACAAAAGGAAATGTACTTCCTTTTGGCATCTATAAAAATCTCATTTACAAACAGAGGTGTGGAAATGCAATAAAATGAACACCGCTGCTGTAAATGACAACTCAGTTTTATTACTATATTGAGCTTTTTTCTGCGTCTTTTCCAGATTATTACACAGGCTGCTTCCTCTTGATACCATCTTATGCAGATACACCTTGATTCAAGCCCTAGTTCCCTTGATCTTGTTTGAATCTACTTTAATCCTTTGATGAATGCATTTGTTTGTATTGAGCACTATCTTTTTTTTCAGTGCTAGTCTGTAAAAAGTATATTTTACCTAGCAAGATACTGACTTCTAAAAGCCTTATTTCTAAGAAGATGTCTGTCACCCCAAGTGTAGTAGTCAAAAGAACCCCTTAAGTAGAAGTGTCTTTTACCAACATAAAAAATAATAAAGGTTCTTCCCTCTGTCCTCCTGGTCTAATCTTACAATAGGTTGAGATTTCTGTCTATATGCTCAAAAGAAACCTGGTTTCTATAAATTTCTTTTTAATAAAAATGTGTTACCTATGATAAATATATATTGCCTAGGTCAAATGAATCTGATTGTGAAAACATATTGAGCAAAAGTATTGGTAGGATTTAATTTCATCTCTCAAAAAAACAACCAACCAACCACCCACCAAAATCTGTAGCTATTGAATGCTGGTTTGAATTAAATTCTATTTGTTTTAATAAAAGTGTAGTGGCCTGAGTGTACATATATTTGTTTTAGTGGCAGTGCACTGGATCCAATAAAACTATATTGGCTTCACTGCTTATGTCTCCTTTTCAGAGAAAATGGATTGAAAGGAAAAATGAAACAGGCATGAATCAGCCAGTCCTGAGGTTTCTGCTGGATTCTGGCATCCAAATAAACTGGTAAAAAAAACCCCAACTGTATTACTAAATATTGCTTTTAAATTGAAATATGTTTTAATGCCAAGGCTGCACATGAGGGATTTAATTGTCTCTTTAAAGGAGAACAGTTTTCAAGGCCAGACTTGGCTGTGGTGGGTCAGTGCATCTGCTGGTGGCTGCAGAAGCTGAAACCTAAGCTGGCTTTGGCTCCCTGTTCTGCTGGTGTAAGTCAGCTCTGCCAGCAGCAAAGGCTCTCAGCTGATCACCACATACCTGAGATATCATGAATTGAGTGTCAGCAGTCTCAGCCCCATCCTAAAATTGCAGGATGTAGATCATGTCTGCATTGGGTGCTGGCTGACACTGGGGGCTGGCATTGTCACACATCTGCCACCAGAGCTTTAAACACGCTCCCCTAGGATCAGTCACTTCTGTCACCCAGACAGAACACTGTACTCGTCTACTTTTGCACAAGAGCTCACAAGTGCCTGTGTTTCCTGCTCAGCAGTATTACCTGTTCATGTTACTGCAGGTAGGAAAGCCACCAGCAGGCAAAGAGGGGCACATTCACAGTGGCTATTCAGGGTGGAATTCTGCTAAATGGGAGTAAGGATGTGCTCAGCAGAGAGTCTTGAGTAAGTTAACTGTGGTTGAATCACTTGTTTTACATTTGCAAACTACGCTGTCCCCAGTTTTTAATGAGGCCTGAAGTAGCTCCGTGCAGCCAGTCAATGCTTTTGTTGACCACAGGATCTCAGATCATCATGCTCTTGCATGCCTTTGTTTGGCATGTGTGTCATTGCCCCTAAAAATGTCACCAAGTGCCCTTTCTAAATTATTAAATTGAATTTAAAAAGGAAAAGATGTTCCTGTAATTTTCCAAGCTTCCCCAGTGCCACCTTTACAGCCAGTGCAACTGGCAGTGAGAGCTCCACATATCAACTCTGAGGTTAGAAAGAACACTTCACTCTCAGCTCAGCAAGTACCATCTGGATATTTCCTAAGGGGTGAAATGGATGCTGTTGGCTGGCCTGGCTTCTCACATAACTTAAATCACAGCTGACAACCCAACCTGAGTAATGCTTTGTTTGATGCCATGCTTCCTTTTAGGAGCCTGGCATCAGGTTGTGTGAATGCAAATCTGCATGGCATTCCTTCATGAGAAAACATGATCTGCATCGACTCATTTACAGTTTGTGCTGAAGTGGGCGTCCCTGGGACTGTGGGAGCCAGTCCAAGTGAGGAGAATTTGGCTGCAGCAGTAGTTTAACTGTGGGAGAGGATATGGCTGCAGGCTTCTCCAGCTCTGGCTTCTCAGAAAACTGAATAAAGAAATAATTCGAAGAAAAGCAAAACAAGTGTTAGTGTAGCAATATACAGGTGAAAATCCAGCTGAGGAATGGGTCTGAGAGTACTACACTGAGCATCACTGACAAAGTCCCTGTGATCTCATGGGAGTTATGTACACTGCAATAGTTTCATTTACTTTAGAAACAAGCTAACTCCTGAGCCCAAACTGGCCAAACCAGATTTGGGATAGCTGTGAGGGTTCCACTGCCATGCATGTGATAATGATGAAGGTGGGAGACCTCATGAAGCATCTAGATAACAGATTTGACAATGTAAAGGAAGATCAGTGGGTGACAGTAAATAAACCGGCTGCAGACTTCATGGTGATGTTCTCTGAGATGCTCCCTGCACAGAGTCATGCAGAAATTCTGATAGCTGGTGAGGTGCTGAGAGAGGAGTTTGGGGTTTTCAAGAATTTGGGAAACTCTTGCAGCACCCAGGAAAGATGGGCTCCATCAAAATCAAATAGGACCAAGAAGTTAGCAACTTACAGTGTAAAGAATTACAGGAGAGTTTTGAACTAGAAGCTGTCATAAATCTGGGTGCAGAGGAGTACACAGACTGAGGTGACACCACCTCCAGGGGTGAAAACATAAATTCTGTATCAGAAATTGATTGGATAAATTAAAGCATGGCAAATCCCACGAGGGTAATTAAATTATATGGTTTAATTCCTCCTAGCTTCTGTAAACTGGAGGTGTAAGAAGGGGATTTATCAGAGATGCCAGATCACATGGCAAACATGGGACTTCAATCTTTTTCTCAATGCGTGATCTCTGCATCAGACAGAGTGATGGAGGTGACGAAGGAGAGATCTTTGAACCACTTAACCATTGTAAGATCATCTCCCTGGAGACCACAATCCCCACAGTCCATTTCTGTCCCGTTTTGCCTGCCAGCCTGGCTCCCCTGTGGCCAACATGCAGTGCCAGCCCCAAATCCCAGCCTTCTCTGGCCAATCCTCTGCCTCACACTGAGCCAACACTGACAGCTTTTCTGTCTGCCTGGGGATGTTGAAGCAGCCTGAGCAGCTTATGCAGGGATCTTCTGGTCTTTTTGTCCCCTATGTGGGAGATGTCTTGTTTGAGTCCTAAATATGTTTCACTTAAGCTACGATGATGGTGTACTAAAGTGCTGTAATCTTTGCTAGGTCTCTCTTTACATTGCTGTAATTGCCATAATAAGCTGTGTTAACTGACTCTTTTAAAAGTAACAGCAACATAAAAATATCTCGGCATGTTTTCCTTTAATGAGCTACAACTTGTGTGTAATCTTCCCCTACACTTTTTTCAGTGTCCTTGTTTGTGATAGACGTGGCATTGCTTTCATCTCCTGATCTTGGTGTTGCTTCACCCGTGAGATAGCAAGCTGGCCCTGGAATCCTCTGGTAACCCAGTCTGGTAAATGCAGTGGTGGTGATGCTGAATGAGGCCAGCGTGGGACACACGAGAGTTCCCCTTACTCAGTCGCTCCATCAGTAGCAAAACTTTTTTTGGGAACTTCACAGAGCAATGCAACTTCCATCGAGGATATCATCACCAGCTGAGCCAGGGGTTTGATGTTCATGGATATAGGTCACCGTCAGTGTAGGGGTCACACCGCCTGGATGCTGTGGATGCTGCAGGGAATGCGTTACTGTCACCTTCATCTCGTGTCCATTTAAGGACACTGAGGGAAAGTGATGGCAAAAGGAATTTATATCCAAATACTAAGCCAGCAGTTCAGTGCCAGGGCTGGTAACTGATACAGGCAACTACAGATGAGCTGTGAAGCAGAAAGGGTTTTGACTATGTGGCAGAGGGATTTGAGGGACAGCTGCAAGAGCTTTCTCCATCACTGCTGCTGGCAGAAAGCTCTAACGTGGTCAGGCAGTGCCTCTGCTCCAGCCATCCGTTCACAGCACTGCTGCCCAGCTCCATCAGCCCGGTCTCGAGGAGCCCCTGTGCCCCTCAGCTCGCACCCCAAACGCTGCTGCAGGAGAGCAGCACACAGGCATGGACCGGGGCCCAAAAAGCCTCAGTCGCTTACGCTGCCATAACATCCCATCAGTGAACTCACAGTGTGAGTGCTTACGGCAGATGGACGAACACTTGTCGCTTATCTGGTGCTGAGCGAGGGGCAGATTTATTTCCAGAGCTTGTGCCTCTCATTTCTCCCAGCTGAAGCTGCAAGGCAGAGTGTGCATCTGTGATACTTCTTTTTTCAGGTGCAGCTATGTAGCAGTGAGGTCTGTCACCGAAAGCAGTGGGATTTTTGGCATGTTTGTACGGGGAATGCAGGAAGGAGAGAAAGGCATCTCCACTTTCCATAGCACTGTAAGCTGCTTGAATTCGTACAAGCATGAATTGAATTTCCAAATCTCAGCCATTCCCTGTGACAGCTGGTTGACCAGCAAAGGACTGCAGGGCCTCATAAAGCAGGGAGAAAAGCACAGGAAATCTGCATTGGGGTGATATTAATGTGCACCCTAAAAATAAAGGAAATGTGAATTTCCACCTTGAATCTGACCAGAGGTCCACTCAGCCCTGTCTCCAGTCCTGGCTGTCTGCAACACTGACTGTTTCAGAGCAGGAGATAGCTACACTGGTCTCTTGAGCAAGGCTGACTTAAAACCTGAAAATAATGCATGGACTGCAGAAGTAACTGCACTTGCTACAAAAATTGCATTGTTTGCTTTCTGGCAACTTTTCTCCAGCACGACAACAGTGTCACACAACTGCTTGCAGGCAGGATCTAACAGGGACTGAAATATATTGGGAGGTGCAAGATTTACTGAAACCTGTAAAGTAGCAGCTGCAAGAACTTCACTTACTAACAACTCACCAAGTTGCTTTTAATTCTCAAAATATCCTTACTACAGAAAATGTGAAAAATATGTGCAATGTGCAAATGTCCATGGAAGATACCAATATCACTGCCAAAGACTCTCCTTTTTAAGAAGACACTGCAAGTGTTATACTTTACCAAGGTTTTTCTTAAGGGCTGGGTGATATTTATGGGAAACTGGTCCTGAACTCAACTGTTGACTTTTAGACCCTTTATTTTTAAAGCTGTCTATGGAGGGCTATTAGTACCTTCTGACTAGACAACATTATTGGTAGAATGAGCAGAGGAAAGTAAATACTAAAAATATACCACATTTCTGAAGAGTTTTCTCTGTTCACTGTTTATCATATCCAGCTAGAATAACAGAAGGAATTTCATTTGGAGGAGGTCAAATATTTTGAGATGCCTTTTTTTTTTTCCTCCCCTGAAAAAGAAAAGACAAGCAAAACACAAGGGAAACGGAAAAAAATCAGCCACTCTGCTTATAGCAAGGAAATCTGTTTATGCGTGATTTAAAATCAGAGCAGAATTTCACTTCATTCTGTCTTGTGTTTTTGTGTTTCATATTTCATGCTTTGGTTAACACTTATTTAGTCTGTTCCTAGAGGCTGTGACAGGTTGTCCTGAAAGTTTTTAGACTTGCTGAGCATACACTCTCCACAGAGCATGTCAAAATGAAAGGAACAAAGAATTCATTCATTTTCATTAAAAAAAAATACTTTAAAGACCCAGTCTTGCTTCTTGACATTCTAACATCAAACACAAAAGTCATCAGTACATAAGCTACCAATAGCATGAAGAAAACTAAACAATTATGTATGGCATTTCCTTTCTCTAATTCAAAGAAATATAAGTGGAAGATCTGGGTTTCCTTCTGAATTAAAGTGAAACAAAAAAAATTGAAATGTATTCATTTATTTTTAAAAATTCCCCTTTTCAGGCAATTCAAATTTTAGCCAGTTTCAGTGACTTTTTAAAGGCTTTTCCTTCTTCCTAGTCATATCTCTGTGGGGAGGGAAGATATGCCCAGCATGGAAGGGTCAGTCCTGTGCTTGTCAGCTTGTGCTTTGTCTTCACCATATGCTGACCAGGTTCAGTTATATCCAAAACGTTTTAAGAACACAGTAACACCTTTGGGATTGCCAAGGGGATCGTTCAGGAAGAGGAAGCGATGGGTAGAGGTGACAACATTTGTTCAGGACTGCAAAATTCTGCCCATATTTCCCCCTGCTTTCCCAAGCCAGGCACTCTGGCCCTTGTCACAGGAAAATCTCATGAGTGGTCAGTGTGACTCTGGAGCCTGCATGAGTGAGGGTGGTTTGAATGCTCTGTTTTTTCCCAACTGAGACCATCATCTCCAGCCTCAAGGGTTTCCACTAGGGTCTGAGAGCTGGGCATCATCTAGGATGGCTTGGACCCTAAATGTGTCCCTTGTGCTGGTGGCTGCCAGGAGGGTGGCAAAGAGATATGCCAAGGGCTCCCCTGGGCTCTTGGCTCACCTCCTGCTAGGGGACATTTTGCTTCCCAAGCCTGGGAAGTATCATCAGTGCTGAGTTCATTTCACAGTTACCTTTATAAATCTGCCACTAAAACACACAGCAGAGAAGTCCTTTAAAAATGGTGAGAGACTCTGCAGCAGCCACTTTATTTCTAGGTTACTTGAAGGTGTGCACAGAGGCACACACACACTCATCTGCTGTATCATCAGGCAGGCAGTGCAGCACTACATTTTCATTGCTGTCTCTGCCCCCCACCCCGTCCCTGTATTTGATGCCCTGAGAAAGGCAATTACCCAGTTCACTTTCCTCAAAGAACACCTACAGGCTCAGGAAACACTTCACCAGACGGGCAGTGTCTGATGTCTAATAACATCCTCAATCTTGCTTTATAGACATAGCTGCAAATGAAATGGTTTTTTCATGAAAAAAAATCCCTGTCTTCTTAGATTTCAAGTGTAGCTTCTGTATTTATTTGGGCACCTTGTGTGTTGCAAGTGATGTGTTTTTATGGTTAAAAAATAAAACATGGAGCAGGGTGAAGGCTGGCATTTCTTATACCAGTGAGCATTGCTGCTTGCTCCAGCTGACACTCATCCCTGGTCTCTCCTGCTTGCCTCTGCCATTGAGGAAATTCAATCTGCTGCCATGTCATTGTTACAATAATCTCCAGCTCCTGGACACCAGTCTGAGTATGACAGTCTCACAAAACCAATGTCACACTCATCTCGGGCAGGCTGTGTTTCACGGTACATCTTCATTCCCCACAGCTGTCACGCTGACTTTCAGTCACCATTCCCCTCTGTGGCAGCTCAGGGACAGGCAGCACAAGGGAGAGGAGCTGGATGTGGCACTCCTTCCAGCTTTGGCTTTTCCAGACCTAATTTCTTTTTTTTTTTTTTCTTCCAGAGCAAAAATCTTTGCTTGTGGTGGTGGTTACAGCCTCCTTCTGTGCACTGACCTTGGCTGTGTGTCAAACACAGCATCTTTTTCAGGTATGGCCCCACAGCTTCTGAAAAATTCCAGTGTCCCTTCTTTTCCAATTCAGTCAGATTTTTTGAGAGCTTTCTGCTCTCAGTTTCAGGTTCTTTGCAGTTTTGCATCTTTCTATTTATTGATTTTGATTCTTCCAAGCAAACTAGCATTCCACAGCCCATTTTTTTTTTAACAAAATAGTTCTCATGCATTTTTCAGTACCATTTCCCATGCATAGCCTATCATTCCCGAATTATCCACAAGGCCTTGGTTTCTTCCCATCTCTCCTCAGCTTTTATCATGAAGGTTTGTTCTATTAGTGGTTCAGAAAAGGGTCAATTGGGATAAATGAAATTTATTTTAAAATATAGGTTCATGCAGTGATTTTTTTCCTCCATCTTTTATATGCTGGATGCATTGTTGGTTTATGAACCTTTCTAAATAGCAGTTATACCTTTTTAGAAGGGCAAAGAATAATTCAGGGTAATTCAGCCCAGCACTGTTGCTCTCTCTCCCAGCTGAGGTCTCGTTCAGCAAGTGCTGCCAGGGAGGAGAGATGCTTATTAAAAGCCTCTCAGCTGTCAGTCAGCCAGCCAGAGGCAGCCTGCCCCACTTTAGGTGGAGAAGAAATGGTTCACAGAGGACTGTTTTTGCTGAGGTCTCACGGATCACAACTGAGACCCCAGGCCTGCTGGATCTGATGTGTGGGCATGTGGATATTTCACCTCCTTGTCCTTGGTGCAGTGCAGTTGAGGCTGTGCTGCCCCACAGGCTGGCAGGGATGAGGAGGGATGCTGAGGGGGGATGCTGAGGGGGGATGCTGAGGGGGGATGCTGAGGGGGGATGCTGAGGAGGGATGCTGAGGGAAGATGCTTCTCTGGGATACCATTGCCCTGGAGTGTACCATTGCTTGAGGTGCTGCCAAAAAGGGGCTTCTGCTGGGATTCTGCTCTGCCCTGCAGAAGTGCAGCCCTCTTGCATTAATTTGGTTCTTTCCTCTCAGCTAAGATCAGGGCTGAGAAATGCAAAGACCTGTGAGAATAAGGAACAAAAGATGAGAAAATTATTCCTGTGGGTTTCAGAGGCAACTGCACTGGAGTGGTGAGCACTGTCAGCCTAACAGAGTGGGCACTTCATTTGAGATTTTAGACAAAACTGGAGCAGATTCTTTCACCACATGAAACCTTTATCTCTGCCTATCCACAATTGGATGTGTTTGACCCTCCAGAAATTTATTTGTCAACCCATGGCCAGAGCCCTTGAGCAAGGGAAAATGGCTATGGACCACTAGGATTTTAAAAACAAACCCAAACCACATACATACACATCACCCCTCATACATTCACACTAGCAAACAATAACCAAACTTTCCAAGACATGTCTAATTTTTATTGGGTTTTACACTACAATAATAAGAGAAATTAAATTTAAAATTGCAGAAATTCTATCCAAGGTGGTAATTTCTGAAAAGGATTATGCGTCTTTCTAGTTCAAGCCCACCCTAACTGAGAAGTCCTGGTCTACAAATCCATCCTCTGCTCAAGTTTGCATAAGCACGTTCACTTATTATATCTGATAATGTAGGTTGAAGGAAACAGTGGTGGTACACAGCAGTGTGAATAGCAGCAAACTTGCATTAAAAGCTAGTGTCTCATTAACATCTGCCTGAATCATGCCAATTTGTTTCTGGCTTTGGTTTTGTTGTTTTTTTAATCAACTTCCACATCCAGGGGCCAAGACAGGGATTGCATTAGGTGGACCAGTGTTGCTGGTGGTTTGAAAATGGTTTCCCTTTGCCCAGGCTTCCCAGCTCTTTGCTGTTTGCTCTCTGCAGATGTCAGAGAGATGGAGCCCGGTTTGCATGAACGCCCATGAAAAGCCCATTTGAAGTTTGCACGCTCCAGTACTGCCATGTAGCAGAAGTGCTGGGCTGAGATGACAAAGCTCTATCAGAGCCCCGAGCTTAAACCTAATGAGGGACAAAAATTCTTCATCCGCCACTGCTGTGACCATTTCTCTTCAATCTATGTTCTGCAATTACTACATTTAAAAGGGACACTGCTTAACACAGTGGGGGTTCAAGTTCATTGGGAAATTTTTCTAGAGCCCAGGCACACAGACAAGTGAATGAGGTTTTGACTGTGCCTGAAGTAGCAGGTGCCATTATTTCAAGTGAATGTAATAAAAAGATTTCATTTCAGCTCTGCACAGAGACAACAGAGACTGCAGCACCACCATTTTTCTAAGGCTGAAGTTTTGAGAAAAACCCCTCGGGTTTTATCCAGCAGAATAAAATTTTTATTATCAACCCAAAGCTCTTCCCCTGATCACAAAATTTGCATTCCTGTGGATAGAGAGAAAAAAAACCAAGAAGCTGTCTGATACTATTCATGATGAACTCAACTCTCGTCTGAACAGGCAGGTTGAAATACTTGTAGCAGACCCTTCACAGTCTATCTGACCTGTTAGGAAAGAAGAAAGATAATAAATTGGACAAGTAAATTTGAATTACAAATAAATTAGAGGAAGCCACAATCAAGGTACTGACATTCACTAAGTGAAAAAAAGAAAGCTTTTGTGCAGGTAAATTATCTACTGCAAATTATTTACTCAGCTCTGCCGTGAAGAGCTCTCAGGATGGGGCAGACAGAAGCAGATACTTTGTTTGCTGGTTCAGGCTTCAGGTCCTGAGAATCAATCTTTGACCATTAAAGAAACGCTGCTGCCTCTTCAAGTGTAATTTATTCAATAAGATGCTTTTCTTTCTCTTTCTCTTCTTTTTTTTTTTTTTCCCAGAATGGATGCTGCAGAGATTCTTGATTTTCATTTGCCTTTGTCTGGAGATGTGAAATAAGTTTGCCATATTGACCATTTCATGCAAATTTCTCAATATATTAATATATTAATTTGGGCATGGAATTGTGAAGCACTCTTCTGACTTTGAGACTGCTGTTAAAAATGGAGATAAACCTGCTGAAGCTAATTCAACTCTACCTCTGTACAGGGAGTAGTATTAAAACTGATGGTGTATGAGAGGAGCTGTTTTGTTGGGTTGTTTTCTTTTTTTTTACTTTGAGTGCTTTATAATATTTGTGAGGAGCAGTGGTCCTTTGTCCCCACAAGAACTTGTATCTCACGAGGGTCTCATTTCCTATGCACAAGCCAAATGTTCTCCAAAGGCGTGGGTGACTCCCAGTCAGCCAAGGCAGCATCAGTCCCTCTGCAGCTTTCAGGCCAAGTCCTTCCAACCAGGAACAGAGAATTGTGGTGTGGGAGGGGTGAGGGATATATGGAATAACACCACCATGAAGGTGCTCCCTGGGACTCAGACACAGGGAGATTAGTGTGCTTTATACCTTCTGCATCTTTATCTTCCAACTTTATATACACTTCAGGTTGCCACTGGGTTATTTTTAGGTCATTTCAGGGATATATATTTCTGCAAGAGCTATTTCTGGGAGCTCTGCCAAATTGGAAACTATAGTAACCTATACCTCCCCCACAAAAATGTACACCCAGCAGCCTCAGCCACTCTCTTTCTTGCTACTCCCTGCAGCCCCCAAGGAGCAGGCACATCACTCTGTAGGAAAAAATAATGCAAAATAGACATCCCCACAATGAGGGGGGGCTGCAGAGCTGCGGGCACACTTCCCTGCCTGGAGCAGCAGGCATGCAGCCATCAGCCAGGCAGTTCCCCCTGTGCAGACACGGGTGCTGGGCTATGGATGGCCCTCGCTGCCCCCAGGCTGCTCTGCCCTGTGCCCTGATGTGATGCACAAAGCAGATGGGAGTCTCACATCAGCCTGTGAGAGGCTCTTTGTCTGGTAAGCGGGCCCTGCAACCACTCCAGATGTTGTGGCTTACAGGGTTTGGGAATTCCTCGTGTTAGAAATGTTGGCCTGGGTTTGGAGTTCTGGAATTTAATCTGGGAGAATCTTTCCAGTCGTCAAAAATGCACCATGACCTGACCAGCACATCTGAGTTTCTCTGGGTTTGAATGTACTCACAAGAGTTGATGTGTTTGGAAAACACAACGTGCCAGAGGATCTCAGGCCCTGCCGGGACAGGGCAGATGCATGGCCCAAAGCACAGAAGTGAATTGAGCCTCTTGAAGTGCATTTGAAACTTTTCAGGGCTTGAACTGTTCTATACTTGAAGCAGCAGTGCACAGTGCTTTGAAATGTGGTAAAACTTAAAAAGCACAATTGCTTGTCTCTCATAATCACTAGCAATGCTCTAGAACTAACAAAAAGTAACCAAATCCCTTTTCATGTTGTCATCTTTTCCCAGTCTGGGTGTCAGGATTTTGCTGCATTGTTTACAAGACACACTGCTGTCAGTGTTATGGGGAGAATTTTTAATTCGGACTAATACAGACTTTGTTTTTATCACAGGAGCACGGATCAGTTAAATTCTGCTGTACATACTGGACCAATTTTCCACGAAAAAAGTCAGTAGAGAAAAATTATTTAAATGCTAAATTAACCTACCAACAAAAGCAATGTTTTAGCCCAGTGCCTTCTTGATGTCCAGAACTGATTTTGCTAAGAGCAAGCTTTATAAGGAATCTGTGTTAAAGTAGATCTATTATCTGATAGATAAGTAATGGGCTTCATCAGTCATTTTTATCCATGGGAAGAGGGCAAAGGATGGAAGAGGAAAGTGAGTCTGTTGGAAGGCTGTCCATGGAAGCATTACCCAGACAGTGAGATTGCATGTCTGTATGCAGACTTGAGAAGATACAGATCATCAGATACCAGTGCATGCCTTTGAAAATGGGTCATAAACATTAGAGGAAAGGATGCAAGGACAAAGAGAGTACCACAGCATTACACTGCAGAGGTTATGTGAGTGTATGTCTGTGTGTCTGTGTGTCTGTGTGTGTCTGTGTGTCTGTGCATGTGTGATAAACAAGCAGGATAAAGAATTCAAATCTGTCAAACAATGATATTGAGTTAAAGGATTGTTTATAGCAATATTTCTTGACACTTTTTCAACTCCCTCCTTGCAACAGTGCTGGAAACTATATTAGAATACACTGTACAGTAGTGTAAAACACATGGGGAAGCTGAAGAGCATGCAGCAATAGGGTTGTACCAGCTACTGTCTCTCCCAAGCAGTAGCTCAACCTATTTCCAAGTGCTGGAATTCAGCTGTCTGCTCCATCAGCTTGACAGAACTGACCTGGGATTGTCCATCAGTCATTCCCATGGTATGGTCTAGAAATCAGCAATAGTCTGGGACTACAGGCAGTTTAGATGCCATCACACTTTTCTTAGAAGGTGAGCTTGCTTAGAATACAATGCTTTTCAGCATGTGAGCATCATATATATGAAGTGATGTCTTCCAAATGAAATGGCAGAATTTTCACTCCAGCTGTCAGTATTGGGTGTCACATACCACCACCAGCTTCAAGGTGAAAAATAATCTGCAAAGGTAGCATACCAAGGTTTTTGGCCAATGCTCCCTCTTCTGTTCATCTCACACTCACTTGAAAAGGAATTCAAATCAGTGGTCAACTTCAAAAATATTTCCTTAGGGGGAGAAAGGTGAAGTCACTGGAATTTAAGGAGCTGGTGAACTGTAGCAGCAGAGGGCTTCTAAAAGATCTTTGTGTCTGACTGTCCATAAGAGGGCTTTATTCCTTCTATGACTCAGGGGCATGGAATGGGAATCTGATAAGAAAATAAGTGTGTTTGTTCATATTGCAGGAAACCTGAAACTGAGATGGGCAAATAGTATGTGCAAAGTCCTAATTCAATGTGATGTATCAGAACTGCATCACGCTCCAAACACAGCAGAAATTAAGCTGTTGGACAGTTTGAATTAACTGAAAATAAGGACCATTTTTGAGCCACTTCCTTAGTGCTGTCTATATTAGAATTGTTGCTGTTCCCCTCCAAAATATGTAAGCAGATGTCTGGCTGGAAGGTAAATAGTATGCACTCAATACTCATCCTCTCCACTGAGGTAAAAAGAAACCCTGTGAAAGACCTCCCACATGCTCTGGGAATGCAGCCTCAGGCACCTGGGGTCTCAATGGCTAAAATATTTTACATACTAGAGGGTGTATGGAGCCCACCAAACACACGTAACACATATTCCAAAATCCCTTATGCACTTGCTTCTGAACAGATTTTGACATTTATCATAATCTGCCAAAACCAGTATACACTTTAGGCTGGAAACTGGAATTGAATATACTCTGACAAAGTCTGCTGGTGTACCAAACTGAGTGGGGTAGTGGATGCTTCAGAAAGAGAGCTCCCCTGAAGGAAGGCCTGGATAAAGTGGAACGCTGGTCTAAGTAGAAACTGATGAAGTTCAACAAAGACAAGTGTAAGGTCTTACACCTAGCAAAACATAATGCAGGACTGCAGCACAGACTGGGATCTACCCAGCTGGGGATCAGCTCTGTGGAAAAGGGATCTAGGGGTCCCTGGTGGACAACAAGCTCAGTATGAGTGAACTGTGTATTTCTGCAGCAAAGAAAACCAACAGGATGCAGGGTTACATCAACAAGGAAATCACCAGCTGAGATAAAAAAGTCATTTTCCCACTGTACTCAGCTTGTGTTGAGGATTAACACCAGACAGAGCCAAGGGCCATGCAGTTGCTTGGTCATTCCCCCACCAATGGAGAATATAGTAAGCATAAAAGCTAGAAAGCTCATGGACTGAGATAAAAACAGCTCAACAGAGAAATGAAAGGCCAGGCACACAAGCAAAGCAAAGCAAGGAACTAATTCACAGGAAGGTGTTCAGCCATTCCAGGAGCCCAGGGCCCCATCACACGTCACAGTTACTTGGGAAGACAAATGCCAGCACTCCAAATGCCCCTCCCTTCCTGCTTCTTCCCCCCACTTTATGTACTGAGCCTGATGGCACATGGTCTGGAATATCCCTTTGGTCAGTTGGGATCAGCTCTCCCAGCTGTGTTTCCTCCCAGTTTCCCATGCACCCCAGGCCCTCACCAGCATGGGAGTACGAAAAGCAGAAAAGGTCTGGGCTCTGTGTAAACCCTGCTCAACAATAACAAAAATATCTCTGTATTATCAACTGTGTTTTCATCACAAATACAAAACACAGCCCCACAGTAGCCACTGTGAAGAAAATTAACTCAACCACAGGCAAAACTAGCACAGCTTGCCAGGACACACCTGGAATATTCTGTTCAGTTTTAGTCCTCTCTATGCAAAGATGTGGACAGCCTGGATGGGGTCCAGAGAAACTTTCACATGTGGTCCTGGATTAATGCACATTTGAGGCATTGCAAGTGATATTTTCCTATCAGGTGGGCTTAAGCACCACTTATAAAGCTAATGTGAGTGTCATAGAGAGGTTACAGAGATACAGAAGAGCTTCAGACTATTATTATTATTTTTATTGCTTAGTGCACTTGTCCAAGTTTCAAGAGGAAAGGCTGATGAAATTTATAGCTATATTAATAATCTTCATCATATCCTCTTTTGCAGATCCCTCTTGCATGTTCCCTTAAAACCCATGAGATCATCTGCTGCCTGTTAATGGAAAGCAGTTTATTTTGAAGGAGGAAGAACTGACAGATTTTTGTTGCCATGAACTGTATAAAAAGTCTAACAAACCAAATGCAGATGGATCAATACAGGCTGTTCCTTATTTATCACCCTCTGTCTTCCTCACTTTATTTTTATAGCTATTAAAGATGCTATCATTGATATTCCATTTTTGACTGTCTCTATATAATGTACACACTGGACAATGCTGCCATTGATATTCACGTAAAATGCTGGAGTATTGAATGACCTAGGAAAGTGGTGTAGCCTGTCTTTCATTTCTGCTGCATGAGATTTAGCCAGGGCTGGATCTCCACTGAGTAACATTTCTGTTACACTCCACGAGGTGCAAGGGAAGTTTGATCTTTGCTCTGAGTACTTCTGCACTTTCAAGTGTGCTTGAGTTTTCTTTTAGGTAGGACTTTAGCTGGGGAGTTCTTGGGCTCTTTGCTTCATTAAAGTCATTCCCTTTAGACTTCTGATCACCAAGAAACGCAGCAGTCCTTTAGCGTAGCCCTTTGATTATATGATTAAAATTAAAACTCACTACTCGCCACAGATGAGGAGGAGTCATGCTCCAAACCGTGACATTTTGTCACGAGTAAACAACTGATGGGAGCTGAGTGAATGTGAAATTTGGTGTGGCTTATCCTTGCCTGCACTGACTGACAGCATTGCGTCAGCTAATTTGACTGTCAACAAGAGAATTAAACCTGCTTATGGAAGCGTGGGTATCAGAGATTAAAGCATCTACGCTGCAATTGCTAGACAACAAAGTCACCTACAGGCTAGTTTTAAGTGAGTTATCCTAAAACTGGTAGCAGTGTGGAAGTGGGAGACCAAACTCAGCAATGACTGAGTGGGTCACCCCACTATTTTAGGAGATTTACAGCCTGCCACGTACTTTCAGTTTAGGATCTGAAATTGGACTGAAACTGGACGTGTGGAAAGCTTAATTTTCTAGGTAAGTTGGCTCAACTCCTCTTAAAAGAAGAGCAAAGTAAAGAAGAACAATGGGCTTAGATTCATCAGAAGCAGCTTTAACTGTGCTTCTGCAGCAAGATTCACCTCATATGTCAGAATAAGAATTTGATGCAGGTCTGGCACTGGGTAACTAGTGCTGTGTAGTTGGGAAATCTGGTCTATTTACACAGCCTGTATTGATTGAAGCAATCCTTGCAAATTTAGTAAGAAGAACATTTATCCCTTTTCCCAGCTAAATCTGGGGTAAGCAGGTAGAAAACCAGGGCTAAAACGTTACAATAGAAGGAAACATTATTCTAGTGTCTCAATTTGCTAGAAACAAACGCTGTGGCATTTAAATTGCAGCATCTATCTCTAGCAACCCAGCACCTCTAATCGGTTTCTCACCTTTACATTTGAATGCAGTGAAGGCAGAGGTACTGCATTTACAATTATAGCAGATGACTTCATCCCTCTGAAATGACTTTAAAAGATTAGAACACATAGATTATTTATTAACTCTTAGTGAATGTATTTCTAGAATGGGAACAACATATTGCATCAACGTCTAGTTCCACAGTTAACTATTTTAATTAAGAGGGAAATGTATATTGCTGAAAGAAATTCAGCCCACATACCACTGTGTGAGGCTTCTTCCTGTCTGTTTCCTTTTTAGTACAAAGCCTTTGTTCCTTTAAACTCATGTTAACAATAGTGATTTTAACACTGGAATCCTCTGTGATAACTCATAAATAACAATTCTAGCTGAAACAAGGCTGTTCAGCCAAGCTATCCAAATCTGGCAAGCCAGTAGTTTACTTGACCCATTTTGACCATGAGCATCTGATTCACATGTTCGCAGAGAGATTTGTGATGGAGTTGCACTGTCAGCTTAACCCAATGACTCCTGCTGCCCAGATAACACAAAAACCCCATCTTGTCTAAGTTCATGACAGCAACTGCAGCATATCCAGAATTGTTTCCCTTCCTTCTTGGACTTTAAAGCAAATCTCTCCCCTACTAAAGCCTTCAGTTGGTTCTTGGATTGTAAAACAACCTGCCTTAAAAGTGGTAAAAAACAGATGAGACAAGCATAAACACGGTGTTCCAGACCTCCAAACCAGGTGCCAGTCCAGATGAAATATAAAGCTGTCCACAGCTAAGCAGACAGAGTTTTCCAAGGAAGGCTGAGACAGATCAAGTTCCAAGCTGCGAGTGGAATGCTGGCTCCTTCCAGAAAGCTGGGGAACAAGAAAGAGATAAACACAGCCCTGGATTCCTGCAGTAGCTGATGAGCACTTGCACACTGCCGAGCCACAGCCTGGACTCTTCTATGGGAAAAAGCAGAGATCAGAGTCAGGAGACAGAGAGAATTCTCTGTGATTCACTTTGACAATGTGTTGTCCCAACAGAAAAAGACAACAACGTAATTTAGATGCTGTCAGGACAAAATGTCACCTTTAAAGAAATGGAGATCTAATTATCAAGGTATCGTTTGGTATGGAACAATTCACAGGCACGGTGAAGAATTAAGCCCTTTCAAGGCCATGTAAACGTATTTTTCCTTTATCTCTAGTACTCACAATTTTCACCTGGGCTAAATGCATCAAGCCTAATGACTGAACATTTAAAAACACGCTATATAATGCTTTTAGGCTTGGTGTAAAGTGTTATTACATGCTAAGATGCTAAGGACTAGTTTCACCTCAATGTTCTGATTCATTAAACATCTGCACTTGTATGGTGCCACCCTTGAATGATAAGGCATATCTGCAAAATGCAGCAAGAATTTGCAGGATTACACCTATATGATTAGGATAATTTGAAAGGCAGAAGAACTAAGAACCAGAAAGAAGGACCATCAAGTTCATATCAGTTTATTACAACAGAACTCATTCTGTTAAATAACTGAGTTGCTTTTTTAAGCTCTTCCACTTCACTTCTATAGCAGTGAACTCAAGAGCAAAGTAGTTACCAGGAATCACCAAGGTGGTCTGAATAAGAACTGTTTGAAAGCCTCTTCAGATGGAGCATGACACTTAGGTTCCAAAAATTCATTATTTGTTTTGTATCAAGAAGAAAGTACCATTTGAATATGTGCTTTCACAATTCACTGAAAAATTGTAAATGGAAGACCTTGTTCCAAAAATTTTCACCACCCTAATTTTTTTCCTTTTTTTCTGGACAAATATATTTGGAGTATTGGGACAAGGGTTTGGACAGGCAAAAAAACCTTGTGCATACTTATTAAACCACGCGCTAAACAATTCTATGGTTAATCTACTGCTGGTAGCTACAAATAAAGGTAATTGTAACCTGAAAAATTACAGTTAATTACAGTTAAGAAAGGCAACTGTGGAACCTGGTTCTGCTTAGTTTAAATCCTCATCTTTCCTCTGGGCCAAATCCCAGTATCCTTTTATGCAGTCTTTTGTTTCCTCAGACTTCCTTTATCTTCTAGCTTAAATTCAGTGCATACACCATAACAGCTGCTGAGGTGTAGTTATGGGGCATACTGGGAAAGGAACTCTGAGCTCGCAGTAATTTGCATGTTTCATTAACTAGATAATCAGGATACTTGGGCATTTTTTTTTTCCCAAGGAAGCATTCTTCACCTGGATATGTGCCATCTCTAAACCCAGAAACTTCTTGCAGAAATGTATGTCCCTCCTGAGTCCAGAATGAAAACTTCTGCCTGAAAGCAGACAGCGAGGCATGTTCTCCTCCCACCAGGACTGTGGACTGAGCAGGCTTTTGCCTTCAAATGGAGGCTCTTGCCACCAGCCTCTTCCAAGGTGGAGTTATGTCCACTTCTCCTGCCCCTGTGCACATGGAATGGTTAATTTACTGAGAGACCTGCTCTGGCACAGTGACCATTACACAAGCCTACAAATACAATGCTTGGCAAGCAGGTTCCAGTCTGGACTGGGTACTTCAGGGAAGTGAACACAAATCTCTCATGGTCCAGATGTCAGCACTGGGCTAGTGGCTACTGGGGCATGCCCTGTTTTGGGACACTGTACCAACTCCCTCCCCTTTCTAGCAACCAAGAGAGGGTCAGGCTCTCCTGCACAACCAGCCCCACGTGCAAATTGTTCCCCTCCCAAATTCAGAGCTAAAGCCCAGGCTAAAGCATTCTTATTCCTGATAAGACAACAGCAGATTAAATAGGATGAACTGATCGGCTGTACTTCTTGTAAAGTTATCCCCAGAGATAAATGTACAATGTTGTTATGGAGGCTGTGGTGGTGTCTGCAGCGTAACTAAGGCTGACAGACTGCTTGCATGTGGGTGGCTGTCTTCTTTCCAGCTGTGACCAGCTGAATTATATCACCTGTCCCACTTGATATATTAGGATATGCTCAAACTCAAGATGCATGTTGCTGCAATAGGGAAATTAATGTCCACCACTGGAGGCAATTAATAATGATTAGGAGCAAACCAGCAGGGTTAAATCTGTGCATTTAACGAAGTGTTCATACAGCTTTTTATACTATACTTCAGCCACCGGGTTCTCTCAAATTTCTGCTCCTCTTTGGGGGGGGGAGCTAGGACAACCTTAATTAATGTGTAAACTTAGTTGAAATGTCGAAGTTGTTTCAAAAAGACATGTTTATTCATTACTCAATCCCAGCTTCAGACCCAGTAGCAGAAAGCATCAAACACACACACGTGAAAGAGTCTGCAGGAAAAAATGTAGATATTCATCTCTATGTCCATTTTCATTCAGAACAGCACAGCTTTAGGTATTCGTGTTTGAAGTCGCTGCATCTCTTTGAATTCTGGACTCCTCAGCCAGTGCACTGAAATGTGGCAGCAAATTGACACATGGAAAATTTGCAATGCTCAGTTTAGAGCAACTCCTTAATTACCTTAGAAAATGGTGAGTGATGGGTCAATAATTTCCCTTTTGTGGCCAAAATGTGATTTCAGATATAAATATTGGGCACCTAATAGGAACAGGATGCTCTTGCATATTTTAAAACTCCAGATACAGGAAGCCTTGTGGTGTTCAGTGCTTTGTGGACCTCTGTAAGAAGCCATTCAGTATTGACAACTCTAGGTACTCCAAAACTGATGCGGTTTCTTAACACATAAGAATTTCCTCTTGTGCAGTTTTAATAATAGCAAGATTCCTTAATATTCCTGCCATTTAGAGCATGCACGTAGAGTCACGATGCTTTTATTCTACCTTCTGATTTTATTGCCTTTTTGACATTTTCCCACCTTCTTTTGAAACTGCCAGGACTTAAATCTTGGTAGGGCAGGCAGAGAGGGAAGGGAGGAAGGTACAAGCTAAAGAAAACTGCAAACCTTTAAGAAAAACATGATGATTGCAATGAAGTATAGAGAGTCTGCAATGGAGTGAACGATGACAGGTAAAGTACTTCATTAACTTCAAAATCTACCTCAAGTCAACTTTACTTCTTTGTAGTATTAGGCAAGAGTTTTCATCAACACTGAGGGGCAAAGATCATAGATGTCACCAAACCAATGAGCCACCCGTGGCAGTAAAGGTGGGGATGGGGATGATGATGGGGAACCACATTGTAAAGAACATTCATAACTATTCACATTTTCCATGTTACCTATATCTTTCCAAGTTTCTTACATGATAGATAAAAAGGACTCTGGGACTACTCCTGTTCCATTCCTGTGGACTAGGGTTAGGTGATTTGTAGTCTCCCAAATAGTTTGCATTCAGCCATATACTCTGTAACTTTAGGCTCAGTAGAAATACTATGCAGACACACTCCCCAAAATAAAAACTTTATAAGTTCAGTACTGATATGCCTTGCAAGTGCTACAAGTTGGTTAGGTGCACACTATCCAAATTAGGTTCTGTATGTGAATGAAAATGCAGAAAGTCTTTTGCTACAAGTAGAGAAGGAGCTGTACATTTGCTCATCTGGAAGTATAAGAAAATATTTTTACTGAAGTTAAAAGTGATGCACTGTACCATCAGCTGCAGCCCAGTTGTTAGGAAAGCCCCTTTGAAACTGAAATATCAAATTTTGGGGGATGTTTTGTGCACTTTTTCATAGTGGATCAGCACAGTGTCATTTAACTTGCATTCAGTCCTGAATACAGAATTGTCAGGCTTTTTTCACTTGCCAGAAAAAATCTGCTTTGCTTTTTATTATGATGAGCAAAAGAAGTTGCACAAAATAGATTTCACTGAAAATAATAAAATAGTCAGGAAGGAGAGAGAACCTGTCAGATTACTTGAAACATATCCATTTCTGAAATAGTAATACAGAGACTGAAGTAAAAATAGAAGAGGAGACCAATAGGCCAGGCTGAATGAGCTAGGCAGAGACAGCAGAAATGCTCAGCAGACACGACACTGCTCTCATCAGCTTGGCCCAGAAGGAGTATTTGCTATTAGATGTAGACTCCTGCATAAAACATGGTGGTAATGATTACTCTGAACTGGTTCCTTCTTGTGAAGAGGGAATGGCACTGACAAGAAAAATGGGGCTATAAATATTATTTCAAGACCAGGAAGAGAGACCTTGAAGGGATGAGATACTGACCGAAGATATTTCCTCTGCTGTGGCAGGGAGGACTGTCATGAAGGTTTCCACATTCAAATTGTTGTTGACTGCACAGAGAAGTGATGATCTTTAATGACTACAGTGATATTTATTGAAGGAGAAATTTGCTCTGTACAGTCTGCCAGTTCTGAAAAAAGTAACTGATGACAGATAGGTTCAGAGGAAAAAAAAAAGAAATTCAAGGAAAGAAAGACACTTTTCAACTGCATGAAAAGAATTCTTGAATTGCTTCAAGTATTCTACC
Organism: Acridotheres tristis; assembly: GCA_037013685.1. Classification (NCBI taxonomy): domain Eukaryota; kingdom Metazoa; phylum Chordata; class Aves; order Passeriformes; family Sturnidae; genus Acridotheres; species Acridotheres tristis. The sequence continues at coordinate 32,284,752 of CM072886.1, forward strand.
TAATTATCTGTAAATCTAGTTTCCCTTGCTAATATACAGGGCAAACGAAACAAGAAATGTTGTATAAATCTTAACATGGTTCCATGATAATAATGATAATAAAAATAAAATTAATTTAAAACTTCTGAAAGCCAAATGATCTCAAGGTAGACCTGTTTTTTGTGACAACTATCACCATAAATCCATGGGTTATCTGCTTTGTCACAAGAATTGTATTCTTCATTTTCTGAATTAGGCTTCAGTATACAAATGAGAGCACAGACAGGTAGTTTTCTATCTGAAAGTTAATTTTCTCTGTATTATTATTTTGACTTAGCTGGCTTTCAGCAATTATTTATGCAGACCTATCTCTCTACCCTAATCAGTTTCAACACATTTTTCTGCAGTACTCAACCTTGGGTGGCAAGAGAAAAGCTATTATTTTAGATGCTGCTTTATTGGACAACAATAACAAGCGTATCGGGAATAATTGCTTAATCTTGTTGTCGGTTTTAAGATGTGAACTGTAGCAGGCTGGACTGGACCAAAGAAAGCAGCTGACATCTGTTCACAGGTCCTCAGGCTAGGTTTGCTTGATCTTTCTTTATCACAGGGCCTTGATCTAAGAACAAGGAGTGCTGTGTGCAGCTGGAGGATGGAAACACTGTGGTGTTTTTTACTTTGTTCATTGATCTGAGCACTGCTGTACACAGATCTGAAGGGTTCCGGTGTGTTTCACAAATCCCACTGAAATCAACTCTCATTTATTCTCTTATTTGGCTATTTATTGTTACCCTTTTTTTCCCCATGGGCCTGGACATGATACACAGGTTCACACTAGCATTTTTCAAGCACTGTGTCACTGTAGATGGGTTAATAAAGAGATGGTCAACTAGTAGCCTACTTTTAGATTATTTTTTTTCCTTTCTAAAAATAAAGTTGTGCCAGATGTTTATTTATAAAGCTGGTAGAACAGACTGAGAGTAATTCCAGTTTCTGCAAGTGGAAATTGGAATGCATTATTACTGGGCACTAAATGTTCGGATGCTTTTCTGAGGTCCTTAAATCTATTTCATTTCCATGTTGACAGAGATATTAGACAGCTGTTGGAAAATCTGTCCCTTCTTTCAATGCTACAACAAGAAAGCTTTCCATTTAACTGCCAGGGTTCAATAAAGCTCTTTAATGTACTAATCAGTGTTGAGTGAAGTGTAGGAGAGTATAAGAAAGAATTCTTTCACTTCAATTTTTGTGTGAAATTTCATCAGCTTTTCCAGCCTACCAGTGTCACTCCTGGCCGTGTTCATGATGGCCTGGAGGGTTGAAGCACATTTTCTGGTTGGTTTCCCAAGGGCTGGGATGCAGTGGATCTGTTGGTGGCAGATGTAGCAAGGTCAGCAAGAGGTTTTGCTTTCTGCAGGCTTTCCAGGATGGAGAGGGAAAATCTCCCTACTCTGCCCTGGGGGAGGAAAATGCTATCCAACCTTTTCCTTCCAGACACACTTTGGGGACTGAGCAACTACAATGCAGGCTTTTTTCTGAAAGTGATTTGAGGTCTTGTGCTTTTCCATGGTGTGAACAGCATCCGAGAAGAAATTGCCTTGTGGCCATCTCTCTCACTTGCAATCAAGCAACATCACTATGGAAACCACTTGCATGGAAGAATAACAGTAGGGAAGGCAGTCTGTGTTGTTAGCTCTCTTTAATGCAATATGTATCTTAGTCTTTTCTCCCAAAAGTGGAATTAGTGTCTGGCTCTGTTCTTTATGGGAGCTCTTCCATCCCAGCTGTTTTGCCTCCCCACTTCCCCAGCCATTCTTTCCTGACACCTGATTTTTCTTTCTCCTTGGTGTGCTCTCTTAGAGCATTGCTCCCTGGGCATTTTACACCACCAGCTCTGCTCTCCCTATCTGCTCCAGCCTGCAAGCTGTGCTGACAAGATCCAGGCACGCTGATGGCTTTGACCTTTAAAAAAACAAAACAGCCCTCCTCTCCTTTTCTTCTTCTTACGGCAGAGGGGATGAGCAAGTGGGGCATCTCAGTGATGTCCTCTATTTTCTTCCAAGCTGCTTCATTGCAACTTCAAGGTTGTCTGAAGAAAACAGTATCCAGGTGACTACCAGAGTATCTGCAGAGAAGGATCTGGCTTTGTGGCCAGGAGGCACATGCAGGTCCTGTCTCCCAGGGCATGGAGCTGTTTTAGGGAAGTACTATTGCAGGTATGCACCTGCCTGTCACAGGACATTGCTGAGATAGTTTCGTATGAGACACAGTTGTGATGTGACATTCAGCAGGCCAGTACCTTAGAGGACGGCATTTTCTCTCCCTTCAATTACCAGTTGATGCTTAAGTTTTTGCTTTTTCCTCATATCAAAAGTTTCTTGAAAGTAGAAATTTTTACACTGCTCGGTGTCCTTCTTTAGATATAATAGTGTACTGTATGTGTTTTTAAGTACTTTAACAATGCAGCCCCCTTGATCTCCTGGAAAACAAGCAGTTATTCAAAAAACATGGTTGAAAAAATATGTCAGTGGTGGTGATTACTGAGAAGTAGAGGACTGACTGACTGACTCCCAACCTTCAGGCCTCAGCAATCCATGACATAGATCCAAGACTCTGTAAAACTTTACATCCATGGTTAGTTATTTGTAAAGTAGATATCTTTTTCTTTTTATTAAGAAAGGAGTAAGAGGGTGTACAACTCCAGACTCCATGTATGCTGGGCTGTAGATGAGTGCGAAGTATTATTGTAACTGCTAAATGTTAAATGCTGTCCCTTTTTTGGCAAGTGGTTTCATAAGTTCAAAAAGAATGTATAAAGGTATTCTTTATTTTCCAGTGGGGTGTTTGGCCCTCAAAATAGTAATCTAAACCAGCATGCAAGAAGAAAGAAATATTTTCTGCTGGTGTAGGCAGTAAGCACATGAGCACCCTGGCATTGGTGTAAATGCTTTGCAATTGTTTGCTATTAAAGTTTTAAAATCGATTTTCCAATAGCTTTAAATACTTGGGTAAAACCTTATAATAGGTTGGGCAATCATTTTAGCTTTTATAACATAATGGGAATTCAGACACATGGTTATGCTAAAATCTTTCCCGCTTGCATACCTCTTACACAGATTACAAAGGGAATGTGTTATAGACAATAAAATCTGGGGGGGGAAGACTTGTCATCCCTTTTCTCAAATGCCATTAAGCACAGAGACAGTGACGCTGGCCATTGCTTTGTAAAGGAAAAACAACAAGTTTACAGTTCTTCATTTCCCATGGCAAACAGATTGCTTATTTTAATTTTGAAAATAAAACGATGTAGGCGATGTGGGTCTGTAAATAAGAGTGTGCATCTCAATTTTCTGCAAATGCTTAAGTGGTTTACATCTGTTTCCTCCCAGTTGTATTTCTCAAACATGAATTTCCATTTTAAAAAGAGTCATAAAATCACTACTGTTTCTCTGTGGATCTATTAGCAATAAAATAGCCTACAGAGGTTTGCACAGCCATGGAAAATGTACAGTGATAATAGGCTGTCCTGCTGTTACATGGCTTATGCAAACTTTACATTTATCACTGCAGAACCATCTATCCGCAGGGTTGAAGTACAGCAAACAACTGAATAAAAAAGACCAAAAGAAGGAAGATGATACAGGAAGCTCTATATACACATCATTAATCAGACATGATGAATTCCCAAACTTGAATATATGTTTTCTCAGAGCCAGCCAAGAGAAAAAAAAATGCTGATCACAACATGAAATGTAAAACTTTACATAAAATTAATCTCCTGCAAACTCATACTGCACTAAAGGACAGAGAGACAAAGAGAAAGAGAGGGGGGAACACTCATTATCATATCTGCCTGTTAACTTTCATTTGTGGCACTCCTGCTACCCAAAGACTAGCATCTCATGGAAAAAAAAAATTGCTGGCTGATAGTATAACCACTCCACAATTAGTTCAAGTCAAAGCATCAGGAGTGTGAAAAGGCAGGAGCTGCTGCCAGGTCCAGAAGGAACTCTAAGCCACCCACCAAGATCAGAACAGCACTTTCCATTAGCCAGCCATGAAGCCAGTTCGACATCTGCAGCAGAATAGGGATTTACAACCAGTTTAACTTCAGCAGAAGGTGGCCCTTGGTCACCTAAGTTTAAAAAAAATCTAGAACTGGCAACACCAGAATTACAGGTGGAGGTTTTCAGAGATTTGGCACCAGAGAATAGAAGCTTCACACTCTTCTAATTCCTGCATGGCCCTGGGTAGGCTGCAGTTGGAAACCCTTGGTAATCCCTGGCATCCTGACCACAGTGTCCATTTGCTATCTGTGCCTCCAGTGGTCACCAAGGAGGGAGGCTGGGGAAACTGTTTTCCAGTTTGTGACTAGTTAGCATCCTCCACAGGAACTGTGGGCTACAGCTCCTGCAGGAGAAGAACACGCAGATTAATCTCTCACCAGAAAGCTTCACTGGGCTGTTCCTTGTTTGCTTCAGTCTAAAATAAATATTTATCAGGATGAAAACACCTGACTGTTCTTTATAGATGGCAGAAAGCAACAGTAATATTATTGGATGCTTATTAGCTAAAGGGTAATTGCAGTAAGAAAAGGAAAAGGGGAAGAGAGAACAAATAAAAGGGGAAGAAATGTGGTTTCTAGAGGAGTCAGGAAGACTGCTGAGAAATAAAGCCACTCCCCACTCGGATGGATTCCTGCCATTGTATGAGCTGCTATCTTCACTGCATGAAAGTCAGAAAAGCACCCAGTCTAGGCACACAACATTAATCTGGTTGCCTAAACAGAGTAAAAAGGTGAATGAAGAGAAATGGTTCCTCAGGAGAAACACAAGATATATATGAGCTCAGAAAGAGCAATGACTTTTTGTACATTACTTTGGAGTTAAAAGCAAATTGACAAAAGCTTTTTGAAGGTCTATGTGCTAGCTTTTGTATAAATGCATCATCTTTTTCTTTCATCATGAGAAGAATGACAGCAGCTTTTATTGCTTGTAAACAGCACGCTGGAAAACATGGAACAGATCTATTGCTGTGGAGTCATAGTTTCATGAAAGTACCTCTGTGGACAATGCTTTGGTGGTTTTAGCTGAATGTAAGCATGGTTGGAAACTTCACTTTTGTGAGCAGGAGCTTGGCTGTTGACTCTTTTAGGAGAGATGAGTAAGTGTCAGTGATAATAAAATACTTCCATATATCAAGACCAGCAAAATATCTTCAATCAAATGGGAAGAAGCTACTTTTCTCTGCCCTGTCAGATGATACATTAGAATTTTGTGTGGCTTTAAATATCTTGAAGGTTTGTTTCTTCAGCTAGCTCTTCTGTTGTGGTCAATGCACAGTGTGGTTTCTTGGTTATCTCTCTATAATTATTGCCCAAAGGCTTTTAGAGGCAGAGTTACTGAGTGCTACAGTGCTATGGCAGTCCTGACAGTCTGCATCTCCATCCTGGAGATGACTTTCCTGGGAGGATATTTTTGTTCTGGTGGAGAAGCTTTGACACTTGAAATTATTATATGAGAACCCTTTCTAAGACTGGTAACCAAAAAAGGCAGACCTAAACAGCAAAGCAGTGACTGGTACACGGAGTCAAGAAAACAGTGGTTGCATGACATCTGTCATCAGAACATCAACAAGTGTAGAGGACAGTGTTGCTATTTAGTACCTGGTAGTTTTCCATCTTGAACAAAGAGTAATGAGCAAGAGTTTAGCAAACACTTAGGGAGCACAGGATTCCTTTTCAGGTAAAAAAACAGTGTTATGGTCTTGGGCAACAGGATTTTTACCATGGGCTGGCTTAAGATTCCATACTTGACTGTCATTAAGGCTCACATACTTGGTTGACATGACTGTTACAGTTAAATTCCAATTCAGCTTCCAGTAATAACACCTTTCCTATCTAACAACCCTCGACAGTTTCAGCTAGGTGAAAGACTGCACTCATCACATTTCAAGCTTTTCTGTGCATGGGCAGAAGATCCCTACAGCTCAGTCCAGAGGTGGCTGCAACTCACATGTGGGCAAAATGATTCACAGTATGCCAGGGCCTGCAGATTCTTCCATGGGGAAGAAACCCATGCTACAAGAGGCACATCCCAAGTGTCCATGGATACCAGGCAAGAGGCAGAAAGAACAGGAGAGATCAGCTGTAGGAAACCCTAGTTCATGACAATTGGCTTGATTTTCTTTATAACTAGTCTTAAAATATTATCTCACACTCCAAGGGGAGCAGAAAAATGGCCAAGATAATAGATAGATGTCTAGAGTCTGTTAAGCAGTCTGAACTTTGGGAAACAGAGGAGATGTGTGCACTGTCTGGGGCTGAGACTGAGGGCTGCAGGTTTACCCATGTGAAGAGAATCTCATCCAAAGAATGCCCTGATTGTTTTGACTTGGCTGGAGCTATGCTGCTGACTTTAGTCATCACAAAACCCAGGTCAGCCCTGACAGGTGCAGTTCACCTCCTGAGCCCAGGTGACCCAGGTAAAGACCTGTCTGAGCTCTTCAGATGGGCCTGGCTGCAGAATGGCCCATGGAGAGTCACCCTCCACCACACTGGTGAGGAGGAGCTGGGTGGGTGCACACGGAGGATCACCACTCAGAGACATGAGATCTCCAACAGGTGACCAGGCCCTGAAACAATTTCTAAATAGCATCTTTTTTTCCTCCTTGTTTTCAGCAGTTCCATCTTTCAGGCTCAAGAAGGCAAGACTGGCAGTCTGATTTGTTGCTCAAATCTGCTTTTTAAGGCCATCTCATTTGGAAGGCCTGCAGAAGAGAGGAAAATCCTGGCATAAGCACCTTCTTTAGAGTATTTTAAAACAATGAAAATATGTTACTGCTACTCAACCTAGTTAAAATCCCAAAACTCAGTGAGCTCCTGCAGCTCCTACTGACAGCAACTCCATAACATCATCACTGATATGAACCTTAGGACAACACTCTCTTTGTTGATGGCACCCCATAAATAATATTCCTCCTCATTACTGAAACCTGAAAAAACTCCAAGGAGAGAAATGTCATGTGCCTGAATATAACAATATCTGAAAGCTAATGCTGCTATTTTTTTTCCCTCATACTGCACAGTATATTGAAAAGACCCAGTATGTGCTGTAAGGGAGGATACCTATAATTTCTTTTCTCCAGGTATCTTCACAGTTTTTAGACTTATTGAATGCCATAGAGGGAAGCAACAAGTTTAAAAAACAATTAGTAGGACATGTGGTGCTCATTCTTGGCTGAAACTGCACATTCTCATCTGCCTGAAAATACTCAGCAGTCGTTCATGAAAAATGTTTTCGAACTAATGAGCTATATTTGCATTCCCCTTAGAAAGGATTCAGAATTTTTCATCTACACTGCACCATGAAAAATGGATGTGTTTTTCACAGAGGTAATTTGAACATAAACCACCACATCAATGGGAAGACAACCTTTGCAAAAACTTTTTAACTTAGCACATTCCATTTGTTTTCACTGGGGAAGGTCAAACTTATGTGAGAGATGTAAATTTCATGCACAAACCTAGGTGCTGATGAGATTTGTTTTTGTAGATAATCTGCAGCAGAGAAATTTTTCATAATGTCACCACAAAATAAATTAAAATGTTCATCTTCATATGGCTGGTTCCATTGCATTAAAATAAATGTTGCAAGCTCATTTAATTAGTATAGTTAGGAATGTCTCTTCCCTGCTTCACTGACTCTCCAAATCACAAGTTAATTTGTCAAAATCAGACCATTGTTTTTCCTTCATTCTTCATTACTGAAAAGACAGCCCCATTTAAATAAATGTTTATGCTACAGAGAGCAGAGCAGTGAACAACCCCAAATATTTTTCTAAGCACATGTTGGAAAAGTTTGGACTGCAAAGAGCTGGAGCGTGTGTGTGCGTGTGCCTGTGTGTGTGTGTGTGCATGTGTGTGTGTAGTTATTGGATATTTGACTGGCTAGAAAGGTACAAAATTGAGCAGTCTGCTGTAACTGATGATGTAGTGCACACCATCTCTCATGCCAGCGGCTACATGCACTTGGAAGCAGTTTTCTTCTGTGTTTTCAAAGACAAATGATGACAAAAGATACAATCTCTATAAATTACCCTAATCAAATCATTCTCTTCAAGAACTCTTGGTTAATCAATTAGTCAGTGCTTGCAGTTCTTATGAATATCACTTCAGAGCCTCCCATAGCGTTGTTCTCCTCCAACAGCAAATATTTAGAGCATTTTATTAAAAAAAAAAAAAATAGAAACAAAACCCAACAAATGAAAACAACAGCTTATATAGCAAAGAGTCAGAGAACTTCTGCAACCGTATGGAGTCCATTAACATAAAGTGAACTTTACAGGTATGACTGAGGTAGCAGTTACTTTGTTTGATTGGCTTAGTTATTGTTTATCCCAAGGTCTTTTTTGGACGTCACCTGCCACAAATGAATGGAAAAGGCCAGCAGACCATCATCTGAGCCCCATACTAATGCTTTTCTACACTGCATGCCTCAGGCACTGCTTCTGTGGCATATACTGCAGTGCTATTCTTTAGCCTTCTACAAGAAACTTTCAACTTCCACACAAAAGCTTTTACATCTCAGCACTATATTGCTTCTAACTGAGAGAATGCAAAACAATAGAAGACTCCTGTGCTTTTCCTTATCAGGAGGTTTTTGGCTTTATCTGGCATTGGGTTCTGTTTTTTTCTGCTTTGGGGTAGCGATTCTTGCTGCTGATCTGTCTTCTCTGATTTCTTTGTGTGAGTTTTCTGGAAAAGGGCAAATTCTGATTCTCCCCACTAGGTTCCTTGTCTTGGCAGCCTTTTAAAATGTCACTCAAAATCTGTATCTAATGTGAGCTTTGAGGGAGAATCAACCCTATTTTCATTTTCAAGAGCTTCAGTATGAACCTTGTTTCATTAATACATCATGTCATTAACAGGGAAATTTAATTACAGTGATACTTCATGAATTCACAGTAAAAGCATGCTATATATTAGTGGTTGGCATATTGACTTCCAGACCTAGAAACTCATGTGAACTGTAAAAAATTGACATGTACAACTGTTAGGAAAACTCTTCCAAGATCACCAAAGCAGCTGAAGAGAGAGTGATACATCGAGACCACTTGTTCGAGGCAAGACCTGGGCTACATCTTTTAAGGAATGCCAGTGATGCCATTTTCTTACATGACCTCTACTTCACCTCCCTATTCCCATTTGTAGCGGGCATAAGCATCCCAGAATAGGAAGTGCAGCTGTCATTAGGAGCTTTGGCTGGCCCAGGTTTCTTCAGGCCACAGGTCATATCCCAAGGCTGGATTAGCTGCATAGCAGGACAGCTTTGCCTTGTGACTGAGAGGAGGGAATAGGGTTCTGTCATGCCCCAGGAGTGGGGCATCTCTCTCTTCCCATAATGGCCTTCCCTCTTTTGAGGCAGACTGGAGATCTCACTAGGAGCAGAATAGTCTCTGCAGTCAGTCTGTCACTTTACTGAAGTGCTGTTCTGCTGATTGCATCCCTTTCCCACCAGCTCCACAAAAATCCCCATGTGTATCCAACAATCCAAACGTCCCCTAAAATCTCATATACACTCCCAGCAAGAAACTTTGAAAGAGAAATAGAAAACAAGATTTAGGGTGGGTTGGTGTCCATGAAATCCCTTGAGTCCTGAGGTTAAGCAAAGGGGAAGACAAAAAGCTATTTTAGCAATTTTCCCCGCTCCTTGCGCACTCATACACCCATGGCATCTGGATTAAGGGCCTTACATTTTCCCCCTGCCACATGGAGAGTAGACATATCCACTGGGGATGATGAATCATTGACAGGATGTACAGATATGCTTTGGGATTCTCCCACTCTACCATTAGATGCCCAATAAGTTGATGAGGAGTGTCCAGGTGTAAGGAGACAAAAGCCTCCATGCCCTACTTGGACCAGCTGAGGGCCACTTCCACTTCTTCAGTTCTCTGGAGGAGAGGGCTATAGGATGATCTGAAATTCCTTCCTTTTTCTCATATACAGCCATTTGATACATGACTCCTGTACCAGTTCAGCAGCAGCATGAGTCTAGGAGAATTAACTGTGAAAGAAAACAACAGTGGGTTTATTAGTCTTTGACTGATTATTTTGTATAGGAAATGTTTTGAAAAGTACTAACCCAACATGAATTCATGGGACCTGGTTCTCTTTAGCAAGTCAACTACTGTAGACTGATGAAATCAGTAGGTTTCAATTATAAAAAGTATTAAAAGTTTCAATCAAAGAAGACATATAAACCTGTACATTCAAATAGATCTTATACAGCTTGGGCACTGTATATGGTGCTATGAAATAGCACCAATTCATGCTATTTCAGGTCTTTTAAGACTCTGATTCTGGAATCAAGAGATTACACAGCAATCAGCTTAAATCATTCCAAATCCACCCCCAACAAATATCCAAGATAAAACACTCCAGAAATAATTCTGTTGACTGCAGAGAAAATATGAACTGAGTTCATCGTAAAAATTGAGAAACCAAAAGAGAAAGTTAAACACTTCATTTCTAGCAGTCATTTTTAGTAGTAATGCAGCCTTGTCTTGCTGCAATAAGAATCATGCCTAGAAAATGGGGGAGGCAAATTCTACTCACAGACCAGGTCTGTGAGGCTGGACCTGAGTCCATTTAGGGTAATGAAATAAATTTGGCTGTAATAAGACTTTTCACAGGGGTAGAAACATTCACATGCTCGTATCCAAAACCTCTTGTGTTTTTCCACCCACACTGGAGTTACAGATGGCATTTGTTCAACAGAAAGAAAATGTGAAGCATCTTCAGTCAGGCAAACTAATCTGCTCCCCTCTTCTTCTCTTGGAAAGGAGCAAGCCAGAGAGCTTGGTTTTGCTTCAGTGAATAGATTGCCTCAGAAACTACAACAAGATCTTTCTGAAGAGAAAAAAGTTCCATGAGTCTTCTTTGTTGTCAGTGCCTTCAGGACTAAGCTATGCAAACAGATGCTGTATCACCATCCAGAGACAGTGAAAGAGATGCAGTGGTCTCCTAAACAGACTTGTGCAGTAAAAAATGACAGGAGGGAACACAAAGTATAACCCTGTGCTGCAGAAACCCATCTTGTCTTTTAAGAGTCTATATATGGTGATAACTCTCTTCTTGCTGCTATATAAGTTCTCAAAACAATCCAATAATAATTTATCATGTTCATAAATGTTGCAGATCAGAGAGGAGCAAGAAGGGTGTTTTTCCATGGTTTTTAAGGGTTTTGCTGAGGCATCAGCCATACTTCTCCTTTACATTAAGGTGTCTGTGTCCCAAGGACTGATAGTAGCAGTTCTGATCAGTGAATTTCTCTCTCTCTCTCTCCCTCTCTCTGTTTCTCTCTCCCCTTTTCAAGATGCATCTGGAGATCATGGTTTTTGAATATTTTCAAAGTGGGGAAATATACACCAGAATGGTGTGTTGTTCACAGGTATTCATGAGATATTTATCAAGAGAACATTTGCAGAGATTTGCGCAGGCAGGACTGTGCAAGAGGTGTGATAAGCCTACAGCTTAGGTTACACTAATATTTATATTATGCATTTAGTACTTATATCAGCCTCTACAAAGACACTGCAAACTTCTCTGAGTCTGACTCTGCTACTGTTCATCATGCCAAATGTTGCTGCTGCCACTATATTCCTTTATGTTTGCTACTTGGGAGTCATATCCTTTTGTTTGTGAAAAGCAGTGCTTCATACCAAACACTGCCTCGAGAAGCCAAGGCTGTACAAAAGGATCTTAGCAAACTGCTTCAATAAGAAAACCTGAGCTAAGCTCCCAGTAATGAATACATTTATTGGGTAGACAGTAAAAAGTACTGGAGAGTTAAAAATAAATTCTGCGTTATTTAAACTTAATTTATGAGCAGGAAAATAAGCCCTCTCTTCTACTATTAATGTTTTTTATCTGGGCCATCAAATGTCACACCCTACTGATTTTGGATGTAAGGTCACTGGAAACAACATATCAGTGGTGTCAGCAATACAAATCAACTGAAATTCCCCTAAAAATAAAAATGTCAGGAGTAAAATAATAGGCAATAGTTATTTCATGGTATGAAAGGCTTGTAATATATCAAGAGTTCACCTTCTTCTATCTTTATAATATATCACTTTGAACGTTAAGTATACCTCCATTTCATGTATTTTATATATAGATAATGTATCTAGCTAAACACAATACTCTCAGAGAAAAGTGCACCAAAATGATTGTTTGGTTTGCATCCACTTTCTGAAATATCTTCTAATTTATAGCAAATGATGAAGCAATAGCCCTGTCTATAAAAGGCAGTGTGGTGCACCAGCTGATGCTTTCTAAGAACATATTTCTGTGTTAAGGAATATGGAAATATAAAAGTGATCTGGGCTAATGATTTTAGCAAGAAGTAGAAGAAGGGGAGCCCTTAACTCCAGCTCACCCTTCATTCAGCCCACAAAGACAAGACCCTGACTAAACCAAGCATTGCAGGAAGCACTAACAAATGCCAGTAGAAAGGCAACAAGCAGCACATATTTGTGAAAATGCCTCCTTTGAAGTTTCTGTGTAGATGAACACATTTGTGTCTGTTAAACTGTCTTTAGTACAAGTGGGGATTTCCTTGGGCCATTTGTGACTGTTATTAAATGGCTACCAGAAAACAAGTTACTAATTTGGCTTGGATCACCATGCTGAATTATAACTAAACATGCTAAATGTTCCACTGCACGGCATGTGGCACTCACACAGAGAAACAGGCACTATAAACCCATGTTATATGGACATAGCAACATGAATCTGCACACCCAGTTCAGATGGAGTTGGGTTGGTGATTAACAGCCTGACAGTGCCTGGACCTTACATATAGCAAGGAAGAGGTTGGGGACAGACTAGATCAGGGATTTCCCATCACTTACCTCTAACAAATCTGGCCCCACATCCTTGGAGTTTCCAGGACTGCAAACCTCTCGTGGTCCCTGAACACTCTTTTAGGGAGTCCAAGTCCTTGATGCAGTGACCCTCATAAGAGCAGGAGCCTGGAGCCCTGGTACCCATCTCCAACATTTCATCTTTTGATGCTCACCCATTGCTACCCAATGAGCAGAGAAGCATTTTCTTTCCCAGAGTGGGGCTATAGGCTGACTTATCCAGCTTCTCCCTGCGTTTGTCAAACTTGTGACTCCACTCCATTCTTCCCCTCCGACAGGTCTTTTGTCTGACTTGTGTGTGCCACTTCCATTTCATCTTGACTTCGGAAAAGAGAAGGAAGTGCCTTCAATGACAAAACACAGATACAGAATTTTGGGTCTCTGCTGTGCCTAGTCTGGCAGAGATGGGAAACAGCCCTACCATAGGTTGCCCTGTGTTCACACAGAGGTAATGCACGGCTGTTTGGGATGGCTTTTAAATCCTTTGGTGTCAGCCAGAATTATTTTTTCCTCATAACACTCTTTGTATGTTTGGGTGATGTTTATAGCAGGTGTATGATGTGAGTTATCACTGTTGCTGAGGTGACAATTGGGATGGTAAAGAAAGAGGACAAGAAAAAGTTGTTCTTACAAGACATGATGAGGTAAAATCCTTTTAAGATGGGATAAACATCAGAAGATAAGGCAGAGATTATCTTAAAAGCTTTCATTTTGAAATTAGAAAGAAAACTCATAGGCATGTAGGAAGGTAAGGCACTTATATAATGGAGGAAAAACCCAGACTGCAATTAGTATAAATACTTCTTGTAAAAAAAAGCTATGACTGTTGTTAGAAAACATTTTTGAGAGATTCTACTAGTATGTCTCTCATAAAGACACCACGATGTCCTTCTTGCAATAGCACTTCACCTTTTGTTCAGGTTAAAGCTGTGGGCACCCAGCACAATGTGAATGCTCAACATGCAGATGTGTTGGTGGTGAAACATGAGGTGACAGCTCAGATAGGTGAAACCTGGTAAGTTAAGGATAAATCATACCAACCAGTCCCCATACATGTCGTTCTCGCAGGACTGGGTCATCACCACATCACTGCACAAGCCCAAAGGTTTGTCACCTGGAAATGTTGGGAAAGGGAGATGCAGCCTTGAAGGTGGGAGAGATGTCAGCAGGAAGGTGACAGCTCATTTCTGCTGGAGATGAAGCCTATGAAACATATGCTGTAATGCTTTTCTTAGAGAGTTTGGAAGCACTTTGGAAGTGATAAGAGAACTGCTTTCCCGCCTATATTTTGTGAGAAATATGACCACAGATACATGATTCCTGGGCAGCAGTTTTCCTATTCCTGCCATCATTTTTCCATTCTATTGAGTCAGCAGTTTTCCCTGACAAGAGATCTTGGGTTTCACGGGAGTGGCACATTCTAGCTTGAACCAATAAGCTGTAGTCGGAAAAAGAGAGATCTTGAAAACACTTTTAATTTTTTATCATTCATGCCACACAAGAATCAAGATATTGACTTTGATGAATTGTGTATATCATCCTTTTCAACCTCTGTAGCACTGCCAAAATACTGTCCTCAGCATGGAAAAAGTGTAATATATCTGCTGAACATAGCTTCACTGTGTTGGGAAATCTCTGCTGTTCCTTGTTATGATGGACTTCTCCATTTCTGACTCGGATTCTGGTTCTGCCTCTCTCCTGTATTAACCTGCTGTGATCTCATCAGGAAAGATAATCCATGAAGCTGAGGTTATAGTGCATGTTATTTAACCTAATAGCTAGTCTGACAAGTTTTTAAATGTCTTTTAATATTTTCTCTCCTGTTGTGTTTTCATTCACATGCTGCTAATAGCAGCTGAGTAGCAGCAGCCATAGAGGTAGGATTGAAACCTGTATTTTCCTTCTCTGCAGTATACAAACATATTTAAACTCCAGAGGAAACTGTGAGACAGTCTTGTTTACTCTGCTTGATCTGTAAGCAAATCCTTTCCCCACACTTCTAGCTGTAAGACATTTGAAAATCTATTTATGGCACAAAACCTGAGGTTACCCATGCTGGGAGAAGAAATCCTTTATTTATCTGCAGTAGGTTGAAGAGCCCTGCAGACAGACAAGGTCCAAGCTGCTCCACAAATATCTATCAGTCTTGACCTGCAGAAACAAATCATGGGCCCATTGTATTGAGACAAGCCCAGTGCCTCTTTCCTGTAGAAAGTAAACTGAGATGACTCAACTGACTTCACTTGGTAATTCTCTCAGCAATCTGATCAAAATGATTAATGGTCATTCTGGCCAATGCTGGATTTAATTCAAGGTCACTAAAAAAAAGAGATAAAAGGTCACTTTGCTGACCAACCTCTATTTATCTATCGATTTTTGTTATTAAAGGAATTAATCTGATAGTGCTTCCATAAATATCACATTAATTATTTATATATTTGATACAAAAATTACTTCATACAAAGATTAGGATTGAGTCCTAAATTGCTGACATGGGACACAGAGACTGAGTCCTATGATGAGCCTCATGTAGATTGACACAGCTGAATCCAGGTTTAAAAATGTGGGTTTAAATGTGCACTGAGCCTGCTACTATATGCAGCCAGACCAACTTACACCAAATGTTGTATGTACTGGGTAAACTGAAGTCCAAAAATACATCTTGCCTTGAGAAAATATTTATTGGAGTATTTTTTTTCAGGAAGGTTTAGCCCACTGTCCTTCATTCTGAGATTTGAAGTGACAGATATTTGAAACAAATACTGATACAGCAATTTTATTCAGTCTCTGGAAGTTTGAGAGAAATATTCTCAGCCTTCAGGCACTGAATTTCAGTCAGAAGTAATTTCTAATGTTGCTTCGTCCTATTACTTGTAAATTCAATATAATTAGAGGCATATTCAGTTCATTACCAATTTGAACTATTGTCCAGGGTTTTTTCAGTTTGTTGCTTTTTCAAAGCACTTCATTAAAAACTTGTTTTGCTGTCATATGTTTTAAAGGGAAATAATATCTCACAACTAATCATTTATTAAGATAATGCAACAACACAATGCAGAAAAATAACAATGTAACCTCACTAGAAACAGATGGAGAGTGAGAAATAACCTTTGCTTGGCTGCACATTAATATTTTGAACTTACATTTGAAATATGTATGAGCTGCATGTTCATCCCAGGAGTGATAAATACAACATTAGATTGAAAAACAATTATTTTCCTTGCTTTTGGGCATACAGTACCTTATTACCTGGACTCACTATTGTTTCAAATAATGCCTTCTGAATTTTCACATGTTTTGCACTTCTTATAAAAGCTTATAATGAGAGACAGGAAACCTGAGCAAAATGTGAAAGTCATTTCACTGTATTACTGCTATTTTGTTCTTTTCTTTCTGCTGCCTCATTAAGCCAAATCTCAGAAATGACACAGCAGAGACCTGAGGTTCCCATTTTTAGTGCTGGATAGCAGGCAAGAACAATCTTTCAAAACTGCGGATAGCGCCTGCCCAATACACATCCTTTGAGGCTGAGGGGAGGTTCTACACAGATTAGGGAGAAAAGAAGCATTCATGTATTTGTCCTGAGATCCCACAATGCCCACATCAGGAATCATGTTTGGAATCTGTATCTCCTGTGTCACAGGGCTGGCACTTCTGGAGCACACCTTATCTAAAGGTGTCTCTGCTTGGCCTGGGGTTGTAGCAGGTTGGGTGCTGGGACACTACTGACAGGACTGTGCTCATTGTTTGGCACAGCCATGCTCCAGGGCCATTTGCACTGCTGAAAAAAAATAATTAGGATTGTCAATAAATCCCCTAAAGGAATGTTAAAAACATCCTGATTCATGTTTACGACTCCTAAGGGAAGAGTTTGAAGCACAAAGAGATTTCTGCAAAGAGTTCGGGCAGGTAAGGGAAAAGTATCCCAAAAGTAATAGTTGGACTTTGGTGCAAGTTTTACATGGAGGAAGTACTGCTCCTACCAAGTCTTGTTGGATTTCTGCAAGCATCATGACAGTTTCTAACTGGAAACCCAAGGAGAGGAAAACCTCTCTGAGCTGTTCTGTGGCAGAGATCCACATTCCTAATAGCACAGCAGTAGATAAGGAAACTGGTCCTTAGAGCACTCTCGCAGATCCTCAGGTTTCCCAGCACATCTCTCAGCAGTGAGAGCCTTACAGGGCTCATTCCTTCTCACTGTCTGGGGGATTTGTGTGTTGTAAGTGCAGGTCAACAAGAGAAAAAAATGAGTCTTCCAGTAAACAATAATAAAGGGAAAGTCTCTGAAGTGCAATCTCAGAAAGACAGTCTCCTAGGCAGTCTTTAACAGTATTAAATGACTATACAGTTATTATTTATTCATTTCACTCTTCTTACAGGCAGCATCTCTCAAAAATAAGTATTCACCTCTCTATATATGTATGAAAGCTTTTTGTCTTTGTTTTTCATATGCTTTGTTCTTTGCTTATTTTCTTTACCATTCTACTTTTTTCCAGATAAACCCAGGCTGGTGTTCTGGAGAGCTAGATAAGAATGGCAATATTTGGTAACAAAGGGATGAAAACACAAAGCCTGAAGAGATGTGAACAAAAGGATGCTGCTCTCAACCTGCTCTGATTGTACATTTTGGACAAACAGCAGCATACAGAGGACTTGTACTGAAGCTTGGGGATTTTCAGATGCCCTTAGCTGCCCAAAACTCCCTGACTTTTAACTACAGTTTTTCCTGTTTAGTGTTTTGTAGGCATGTAAATATCCAGCAGATACATGCATGACTTTCAGTCCAGAATAGGGATCTCGAGCAAGTTCTTAGTGGTCCCTGACTCTGTTGTGCTTATTGGGGTGGGGAACCAGTGTTTAGCATACCTAGTGGTTCATAAATCTAGATTATTTCCAAATTATTAACCAGATATTTCACTTGGCCTCTGCAACTTCTTTAAAAGCCTTCCCACAGCGGTGAAACATAGTGACCCAGAGATGGGAATCTTGAGTTCTTCTTGCCCTCAGCATGTCTCTCCCATCCAGGGAGAGCAGAAGTCTGCCTACCAAGCAATCCAGCACTTTGCTCAGACTCTGTCCCTGAGAGGGCTAAAAGGGTTGACAGGACAGTGCTAAAGGCATTTCAGCAAGAGTAGTTACTACTTGAATCTTTTGGAAACCACAGCACACAGATAAATCAATCACAGACTAACCACAGCTGGCAGTAGATACATTCACACCTCATGAGTGCAAGTGAATTGTCTTCTTGTTTTGTAATTCAGTTGTTTAGTCCCAAGATCAGTTTGCCAGTTTGAATCAGAGCAGATTTCTGTAACTCAGCACTGCGTGTCACAGATCAAGTGAAACAAATGCTCCAGTCTTCTTTGAACTTCTGAGTATTTTGACCTTCAGAACTTGTACCATGAATTTTTCAATTAACTAGCTCATAATTAAATCAACTGATTAAATAAAGTTTTAGTTGATAAAGTACCGCTATGCATTCAGATGGCACAGGAGTTATAATGATATGTAGATTGTCCCTAAGAACAGCTCAGGAAAAGAATCCATCCTCCTACACAGCTTCATGGGTCCCTCCTGACCACGCAGCCCCCTCGCTGCCCAGGCAGCCCACAAAAATGAAGCACAGTGGTCCTGGAGACAAGGATTCAAGGCACTTTGTCTCTGCCCTTGACTCCACAGTCCTGCCAGCCACAGTATTTCTGATACAAGCCAGGATATCACTGGCCTTCTTGGCACATGGGCACACGTTCAGCTGCTGTCCTCCAGCATCCCAGGCTCTTTTCCATCAGGTTTCTTTGCAGCCACTCAGCCCCCAGCCTGTCACTGCATAGAGTAGTGGTGACCCAGGTGCAGGGCCCAGCAGTTAGATACCCTCTCCTGTTTTTTGATTTGCCTTTTGAGCAAGAGATGCTGGTTTCTGCATAAGTAGACAGCTTGCCTAAAATATTACAGATATTTTAATTGCTCTCTTTAATGGCAGCAACCTCCAGAGTTCTCAGTCTTGGACCATCACTGGACACAGACAGCAAATGACATAGGGTGGGAATTTTCCACATAATTATTGCAGGTATATAAAGACCAGGCCACCCTACTCCTCGCTTGAGCAAAAAGAGCTTTCCACTGCATATGAACTTCAGCTGGCTTGGGATCACTACCAGACTGCACCAGGAAAAGTTGCTTCACTGAGAGGTGTCATTTGATGTATCCTTTCCCATCCATTAAAGGTCAGCATCATGACAAAACACAACAGAAAACATATTCTTGGGCAATAGAAACAAAGCACTCAGTATTTTTCCAAAAGCTCTTTAGGCCAGTTCCTCAACACAAATCTTTCTTTCAAATGTAGGACTCGATACAATATGCCACATGAAACCATACCTACTGCTCAGAGTCTAAATTTAGATTCGCCTCAGAACTGAAACTATACCAGAGGAAAAACGCGTTTAACAATGGTCTTTATTTAATTTGACATATCCCTCTTCAAATACTTCCCTTGCAAAATCCTTTTGTGCTCTTTTAAGTAGGACGATTTCTTTTCTTCGTGTAATTCAAGCATGACATAAAGTGAGAACTACCCATTTAAAAATACACACATGCACAACTAGAAAGATAAGAGAAAACAAGTCTCAAATAACCAAACTGCTTATTGTTGCAAGTGGAGAGTAAGAGGGAAGAGGGAAGAAGAGGCAGGAAAGTAAAAATGCTAGAAAGATAAAAAAAACAAAGGGAAAGGAAAAAGTTGCACAACATTTTGCTTATCCTTCTAAAGAT
Organism: Acridotheres tristis; assembly: GCA_037013685.1. Taxonomy (NCBI): domain Eukaryota; kingdom Metazoa; phylum Chordata; class Aves; order Passeriformes; family Sturnidae; genus Acridotheres; species Acridotheres tristis. Next base: position 32,304,435 of record CM072886.1, read on the forward strand.
ATATGTAAAATTTAGCACATTGTCAATATTTTGACACTGTCACTTAAAGTGGTAACGTTTGGTTTGGTTTGGTTTGGTTTGGTTTGGTTTGGTTTGGTTTGGTTTGGTTTGGTTTGGTTTGGTTTGGTTGGTTATTTTTGTAGACCTGTCCTCATGCATGCATGCCTTCTGTCAGCATTTATTCTGTGTTTAGTTTCACTTTTGTAGAAATATACAAATGGGAGCAGGATTCACTGCTACTTCTACCCAAAGTAATAACCACAAGTTTTGGACATGAGACTTCACTCCTCTACTGTGCACTGTACTGATGCTGGCAACAAATAATAGGATCAAAGGAATCAAAACCAGGCTTCTTAGAATCAAGCAAATGTGCTTAATAACAGAAGGGAACCCAAATCCATAAAATAATTCATACCCTGAAATGGCACTAGGCGGAATATTTTTTAAAACATTTTCAAGATGTATTACTAGATTTTTTTAATTCCTGAGCTGTCCCTATAACACATTTGTTTGATTTAGTGTCTAAAATAAACTTTTACTACTTCTTATTCCTGCTAGCACTGAAACAATCAACACAGCAAAGAGAAAGTGTATGAAACTTCTCACCAGCCCACCCACCAAGACATCTCTGAAGTGCACTCCCAACTGAGCAGCCCAGTTTTGCCCTTGGCTTCATAACTGCAGTTCTGTGGATAAATGTCTCCGGCTTGCTGGAGAGGGAATGCAGTTTTGGTCTCTGTTAGGAGAAGGAGACCACAAATCAATTTTCCAAAACTGTGGCAGGTAGGTATTGGGATATTGAGATGTGAGGTGGCTCTCAAGTGGGTGCTTAAACAAGTGACTGAAAACAAGAGATGTCAGACACCACAAAAGTTCTGAGCAAGACACTCAAATGGAAGATCATTAGATGATGGTACATGTGGAAGGTGAGACCAAGGAATCAAAAAATGAGGGAAGGATCAGTTAATAGAGAAGCAAAAAGACACAGGTCACTCCACTGGAAAAAGGGAGGAGTATGAATAGAAAAATTATGAGACCAGCCCAAACAGACTGGAGAAAGAGCCAGCAGTCAAATAAAGAATACAGGTGATCCATGGGATACTGTACAGGAAAAAAAAGAGAAGCAGGACTTTGTAGGCATTTTTGCTCACATTAAGAAGAGAAAGGTCTTTGTGACCCATGAGTTGAGTTGCATTAAGAGCAATTCAGAAGACCATGGTCAAAATCAGGTTTAGACTAGAGAATGGCTACTGGCAGCAGGCACAAGGGTGTGCAGTGGAGCTGGACAAGATCCTGATTAGAAAGAAAGACAACTGACCAGCTGTCCTTCATGGCACTGCCATAGTTACACTACAGGTGACCAGGGATGGCTTCCAGGTGAAAATGCAGAAATGAATAAAGTTAAAGGAGTCCTTTAGTAGGCAAAGAGCAAAGGCAGGACTCAAGAGGTAGCATAAGCTCATGGGCCAGTACTATGAACAAGGTGCTGGGATGTGTGAGCCCCTAAAAAGGGGCTCACAGTGTGAGGACTACTCAGGAATTAACTCCCTGTGGAGAACTCTTAGGATTGCAATTGCATGACTGATGAAAGCTTTAAACATGAAATAAAGGCGAGAGGGTTGGGATATTCAGTCTCCATGCCTGATTCTGATGCAAGGAAAAAAAGGAAAATCAGATAAATGAGATTATTGTAATGGGTAATAGGACACGGAAGGGGAAAGGAATAGGCAGCAAGAGAATACGGGAATAATATTGAAGAGAGGAATAAATGTTTGTGTGATACATTTAATGAAATTTGCTATTTAAAACTGGATTAAAACAGAAAAAATCAAGAGAAATGCTGTGCATTACTACCAGATACATATAGGAATGAGAATCTCTGGTGCAGAACAAAAGAAAAGGATATTACAAGAACAATAGAAATACATTGGAATAGCAATCTTGCCTCAAACACAGGCACTGAAAGATATGCATTATTTAAAAAGAAGAAAAGGTAAAAGGCACTGAGGTAGCAATGCTCATTAACTGATGAAGTAGACTGCAAAGAAATAAGAATTGATTGCTTCAGTAAAACCCAGAAACAGGCTAAGTCAAAAATCACTTTTGGAAAGTCTGGAAAAGACAGTCTATGGGAATTAAAACAGTGTCTGCCACTGACTTTAGTGGCTGGATTTTGTTATGGCTGGAGATCAGCATCTAACTCCCAGAAACTAAGGAAACACATCATTAGAATAATTTCAAAATCACCACACAGTAAGCAATGCTTCCAAATACAGAAGGACAAACTATCCTTGCACGAAAGGGACACATTTCTACAGCAAGCAGTCCCAGGCTCTAGAGCAACATCACATCACCTACGGTTCTCATAAGCACCAAAACACTTCAAGCTAGCTACTTGTATATAGAAGTTTGGTCTAAATGACCATGAGTTGATTCAATCTTAAATAAGCAGAAAGACAAAAACAGGCCTAGACCCATGACCTATGATTTTGAACATAAAATCTCCATCAAGACAGAAGGTAAAGTCTTAAGACCTCTAGAATCTGAAAGTAGCAAGGATTTGGCCTCAAAGGTACAAAAGATTCCAATGAATTTGCAATGCCATCCCACCCTTGCTACACATAGCAAGGGGGAAAAATCACTGTGGAGTAAGACAAATACTCCTTCACAAAAAGGGATGAGAAAAGACACCAAAAGAAAGACCTGATCTGCAAAGAAAAACTTATTTAATGTCAAAAAGACAGAAGTACAGATGGGCAAGACTGTCTGTGGGAGATCCTGCCAAAGAAACACACAGTAGGTATGCATCAAAATAAATGAATGCATGGACAAACAAATACAAGTATTGCTGTTGGAGTGTTTTTCACAGGTCCTCTATTCCGGCAATCCCAATGTAACTCAATTTTTACCAAGATCTGCTCAGCAAAGAGCAGGATATCCACTTCTAACACAGACTGCAGCTGGCTTTTGCTGGGAAGATCTGTGCAGTCTATGATCCTACCCTGTCCCATGTCACTGCAAATGAGTTAAGCATATCTGTTTTCCTTTGCATGGCATTGCATGTGAGGAACTGCTTAGCTCCACATCTCCAGTCTGGGCATTTACTTATCCAGATGCCAACAGCACCATAAACCATCTGACCATACCAAACTGATTTTGACTACAGGAACTGCATAAGCTTTTATATATATTCCATAGTGTCTCTTAGATGGACTTGGAGAGAGTAGACTTGGCAGAAGTGCATGAGGAAAAAAACACAAGTAAAGAAAGGTGAAGAAATGTATATATTGATTATCTCAGTAAAGGCATGGGGTGATAGGACAAAGGGTAATGGCTTTAAGTTGAAAGAGGGTAGGTTTAGATTAGATATTAGAAAGAAATGCTTTACTGTGAGGGTGGTAAGGCACTGGAATAGTTTGCCCAGAGAATCTGTGGATGTCTCATTCCTGGAAATGTTCAAGGCCAGGTTGGATGGGGCTTTAAGCAACATAGTGTCAATGGGATGTATTTGGCCTTTGCAGAACAAATATCATGCAAACAGGAAGAGACAGCACAACTTTCCAAAAACATAATCCCAGTGCTGTTCTGTGAATGCAGACAGGAGGAATCACATACACTGAGAGTGACCAGTGTGTGCCCCTGTAGTGTTTTGGGGCAGGGATAGTGTTTATACTGTGTTTGTACAGTGACTAAAGCAGGGAGGCATAGAGCTTTGACTGAGATTTCTGAATGCAACTGTAATAAGTACAGAAATTTTTTTAAAGCATAGTTTTAGGCCTGAACTACTTTTCACACCAAGCACAACAATGTGTAACAGCAGCTATCACTGTGGAACACAGGGTGCATTCAGGCTTCCTCCTGAGAATACGGAATCCATGGCCAAGTGCAAGAATCAAAATCATGTGCCTGGCTGTAGCCAGGGCAAATGCTATCTAAGAACAGCTTCTGTCACCATGGCATGCCTGGTTTGTCTGGGAAGGATCTGGGATGAACTGTAAAGCCTGAGTCAGTTTTCCATGCTAAACCCTCTGAGGGGCTGGGGTTGGTGAAGGCACTAAAGAGCACCAGGCCCACCTAACGTGGTGGGCAGGAATTACTCAGGCAGTATCCCAGAGCTGAGAGTAGCCCTGTGATCCCACAGCAAATGATGTGGGCAGCAATGATCTGCACTATTCATGCAAGGCATGGAGATCCTTTGCAATCCTTTACCAGTCCCTTGAGCTCTCCACTGATATCTCCCAATGTCACTGGGGTTTTCCCAGTCCATTTGTTCTTCATACCACTGCTACCTGTGTGCTGGAAATGGCTGCCCATTGTGTCACTACAATGTGCTATGGTATGTGACAAATATTTCCAGTAATATCTCCTTAGAGAACCCAGAATTTATTTTTTTGGGGTTAGAGAAACTTTTAAAAACTTTGGATGTCGCACAGGGCATTTGCTTCCCCCAGTGTGAAAATAATGTGTGTGGCTCTGCTCCTTCAGGCGACTTCTTCATGTATCAGGTAAATGATGAATTACCCTGTCAGTCAGAGCTCTTCCTTTCAGGAAGATAAAGAACATGTGCCCGAATAGAAGTTACTTGGTTTTAGCTGCCACACAGTCTCATGGATGGATGTGACAGGTTGCTTCTGTGGCATACAGTCCTGGGAGATGACCCCTAGATTTGGCGTGGGATTCTGTGAAGTGCTGCAATACAGCGACCACAACTAAAGTTTGGGCTTCTGAGAATCACCCAGTCTAACCAGAAAGATTTTAACCTTCTTGTCATCATGTCATCATAGCCATGAGCATAGTGAGCCTGGTACTATCAGGTTGGTCCATTGCCAAAGAGTCTAAATGTATTTACAGTATGTGGGTGCCTATGTCAAAGAGTTTGGAGCATAAAAAAAAGCTGCACAAGTCCTACTTTATTTTTTACTGTACTGTCTAATAAATGCTCTGTCAAGTTATACATTTCTTGCTGTGACAAATTATTCCTCTTCTCCTGACAGGACCTCCAGCTGAGTCCGCTGTGCTCAATTAGGAGAAAATGCATATTTTAATCCACCCCATGGTGTAGTAACATTTCACTCTGTGGCCTTGGCAAAGGCATCACTTAACTGTTTCTGCAGTGGTTTCACATGCAGCACATTATTATAATGTCAGCAGCATTTCCGTCTGTTCTAGTTTCCCTGGCAGTACTCCCCTAGGCATTGAGATGTGGACAATTAAAGACCACTTTATCATTTTGGAACCAATGATTTCCTTACCCTGATACAGTTCATCTCCACACATCAGATGCTCATACTATCACAGCCATCTTTGCTTTTCCAGGCCACTATGGTGTCGTGGTAAGTTGTGATCACCCTCCCCTGATGGACTGGGAAAAGGTGATCCTATACACTTCCCAAAACAATGCCTCAGGTCTGTGTCCTCCTAGGCAGTCATGACCAGCTCCCGATCTCCTCTGATCTCTAGCCTCCAATCTCTAGCAATGAATGGAGGTCCCCCAAAACCCCTTAATCATACAGTGCCTATTTCATGTGGAAAAATGCACTCTCTTGCTAATAAATCATCAGGACTTGTGTGAAATGTCTTCCAATTTTGTAGTCGCACTTGAAAACTACCCAGGCATGACTCAGAAGTCATGGAGAGTTGATGAGATGGGAATCCACATGACATTACTTTTATGCTGCAATATGGCTCTCTTCACTGTTTGCAGGAAAAACAAACAATTAAGGGTTATTTGTGGGGAAAAAACAGTCCAGGGAGAGGAATAAGCTGCACAGGGGAAAAAAAAAAAGTTTAGAAAAAAAAAAGTGGAACAGTCTTTACAAGAAGCCAGCATCTCTGTGGAACTATACCGTCATGCTGGTAGATTTAGGATGAGGTCTGCCCAGATGGATGGCACTGCTCTTTTTTGACTGCTTTCAGGCTATTTTTGGCCCATTGAGTCTCAGAAACACTTCTAGAGAAGTCTTTAATTTCAAATTCTGATTTTTATCCTTCTAATGTTTTTGCAGAGGATCTTCTCATTTGCTGTTTTCTTACCTCCAACTAGAGGTTTGATCATTAAAAAATCTTGTTTGCCCAGAACAAACTCAGAGTCCCTGATGTATTCAGTAGCCTGAAAATCCCATTAATTATTTGAAACCTCGGTTAGCTGAATTAATTCAATGTCTTTGACTCAACTTGGATAACAAAGGTTTGACTGCATTTCTCTTTCCTTTATGTGAAGTGTGCTCTCTGGTACTACTTACCCTATTAAAAATATATCTTGCCTTTTAATCAGCACAAGCAAAACAAAGATAAGCCTGCTGAAAAGGGCTTTGAAAAGCAGTTAAAGTAGCAGAGGAATTATGTGCAAGTCTGTAGAGTATATTTATGGTTATAAAACATCATATAAAAATTTAATTGGTACCTATGAAAGACACCAGCAGCTGCATTGAGAGGGTTCTCCACAGAACAGCTCAGCAAGGCAGCAGCAGAACAAATGTTTCTCTTCTCACTATACTGGAAGTCTGTCCTGGAACTCAACTGCTAAATGGCCAAGCCTACTTGGTCCTTAACTTCTCTGATGAGGCCAGCCAAGGCTGGCCAGGAAAGGGATCAGTCTGATCAAACACCTCTGGTTAAAGTTTCAGGGATTTGTGTTAGCAAAGGTAGCCAAAGTAAGGAAACCAAGTGAGTTTGAGATTAGGATTGCTGTACTAAAAACCTCTCACATTCATCACAGCACATCTGCAAGTCAGCAGAGCCACCCGCTGCACCTCTGATGGCTCTGGTACATGGAAGGCCATCTAGTCTGTTACAAGCAGCTGGGTGATCCCACAACTCCTGAGGAAAATCTATTGGCAATTAGAGGCCTCTGGGAGGTGTCAGCTCACTCCCTCATTAGCAGCAAGTACTACAGATACAAAAGCAGAGATAGGTGCACAACACCCTGGGCTTTCAGTATAGCACCTAATTTCTGTGGGTGAGCACTGAAGTCTCACTTCTCCTGGCTTGATCTGCTCATGCAGCACCACTGGTCATTTTGACACTGTGCATCCATGTCACCTTATGTGGTGAGTGCTCTGCACAGACTTCTACTGGAGAGCTAGCTCAGCCATGAACTCCTTTGAGATAGTTGCTATTGCATTTTATTGTAGCTCTGTGCTGGATCTGAAACAGTGCCTTAGCAATGAAAATCTCCCCATGAGATACGAGAATATCTCATTAGCAAAATTACTTTTTCCAAGAGTGGTTTTTGTGTAAACATAAAGCCCTTCATTTACAAAGAGAGCATTTCAGCAAACATCTCTTCTTCCTATTTTAATGTAATTTGCAAGAACATGTATTTTTTTCTTGTACCCATATGGAGAGGAGCAACATCCTTCAGGAGTTGTCTGATGAGGTACATTTTTCCAGCAATGGTGAGCGCATACACAAATGTAATCCTGGTGTAGCTTTTGTGTAGTCGTTCTCCTATTGCTTAGCTTCTTTATCTTACTCAGCTAGATTAATCCTAGACCTGTTGTTGCAGGATCTTACTGTATTGTCATATCACATGTCTCACACTGCAGAAAAGAGCAGAGGAGAGATGTTTCATGGGACTTACATGAAGCAGGTACAACCTGCCTGGCTGCCCAGTACAGCCAGCCCAGACCACGTCCAGTCAGAGGCATTGGTCAGCCCTCCAGCAGCCTCAGCTGTTCTTTACACCCCAGCCCTTCTTTACACCCTATTGGGAGATAATCAACACTTGATGTGATTTTGTTTTCTCTCTTTTTTTGTTTTGTTTTGCAATTAAAGAACCAGGAACAAAGATAGAAGGTGAGGGATGTTACAGGAAATTCAGTTAGGGAGACAATGACATATTGATGAAAACATCTTCCAGACAAATAACTTTAGGGGTGAGAATTAAATAAACCTGAGTTGTTTTCAAAAGCACAAAACAAGCAAGGCTGGGAGTTTGTCACCAGGCCTTGAAAGAAGAATGCAGGAATGAGACTGATAAGACAGGAGAAATGGAACAGGCAGCATTTATCCAATCCACATTGTGGAAGTCGGATGGAGGAGTTAACAGAGCTCCTGCACAATTCACAGAAATGGGGGACAAGGATCAGCTGGAGCAAATACTGGCTGTGCAGCCCCAGTTTGGCTGACCAAACTGGTCAGGCCAGAGCACCAGCAGACAGCTGATGAACATCTGGGTGACTGGATGTGCTAGCAATCCTAGAGGCATAGGAATACTCCTCTCTGTCAAAAGTGACCCTACAGAGACCCCTGTAACTGTGAAGTTTGGGACATAGATGCTCATCTCTTTTTCCCAGGGTAGATTTTCTTGCCCTATTTTCACCAAGTTAAGCCTGTATAAATTTATCTCAGCTTCCCATCCTACTGGGAGTGCTGAAGCATTCAAATGCAAAAGTGAGACTCGTTTGTATTTTCTTGGTGATAGATTTCTCAGTCTAGAAGACAGAAGGATGAGTAACAACTCCGGTCAAAGCCTTGATCTGGCAAAAGAAATGTTTTCCGTCTGCAGCTAGGAGCTGCTAGCCTGCAGCCAACAAGCCATGAGGGAGCAATGTGGTCATCCAGACATGGGAGAGAACTTCCTTCTGAACATGTCTCAGGGACAGAAGCACACTGACAGTCAGTCATTATGTCACTGGTTCTATCACAGTTTTGAGATGCAGATGACAAAGCAAATCACATTAAAAACCTGCAGATAATGAAACGAGTTATGAGGTCAAAAAGGGCACATTAGTCCAGCCAGTGCCAGAGTTTAAGGTGAAATCCAGCACTCCTAAGTGCCAGCTCGGTGACTTGTCCAAGAGCATGTTTTCTCAAACTTTCCTTCCCACCCCTGAATGCTATAGAAGCATATTTGCATGCCACATCCACTCCAGTGAGCCTCACCTTCAGGAAAAGGGTACCAGCTAATTATGAGTGAGCTCTCTGATGATCAGATCATTTACAATTCCTCCCAAGCATGGGTTTGGGATCGTATAATACCAGGAATAATACCGGCCACTCCAATAAGACAAATCGAGAGAGATGTGCAAATGAAGAGATGAGCATTTGTCCTTGAGGGAGGACGTTTAGCATACCTAGAAACACAACCATTTTTAAAATTAATTAATCCCCTTAAGGAATTGTGAGTGATGGATTAGAGACCTTAACTGGGGAAGCAGTCTGTGACACGGTGTGTGTTTGAAGACGCACTGAAAAAGGATGTGAGTTTGCAGTCTCACGTGCTTAAGCAAAACCATCAGCCTCAGAGTGGAACATATTTATTGGCTGGGGAAGGAGAGGCTCAGGGGGACCCTCGGAGCTATGTGCAAGCAGAGGAGTATCTGTGGCACCTACTGCTGTCCAGCCAGCCAGCTGTGAGAGCAGCAGTGCGAAAAGAGGAAGGGGAAAGCTTAAAACATCACCAGGGAGGAATATAGCATGCAATGACATTTTGAAAACATATTCTTGGCTCCGAGAATGGTCCAGATAAGCAAGGTAGCAGACGATATGTAGATTTCTTATTTAAATGGAAAAGAACAGCAGGACATTGCTTCAGATGTGCTTCCTTTCTAAATCTGCCTGCTAGTTTTCGAGTCTGAGTCATCTCTATCTTAGTATGCAATGTATTCCACCAAGTAATGAGATTTCTTTGAGTTTCCACTGTATTAGATTTCTCTGCACATCAAATATTTAATAAGAATTAGCATCCAGCCATCCTCCCTCCTCCCCTCCACAATAATATTAACTTCTACTGAGACACCAACATTTTGCTATTCACAGTGATGCTTTGAAGGGTAACTTTAAAAGCCCTGTATATTTTTTCCAAGGGATTTGCTCTGACCCTTTGCAAACATAAGGTAATTAAGAAAAAGAATGACCAGCAGAAAAAGGCACGGTAAGCTGAAGGTGTGCAAAGAGACTTCTCATTAGTCTTTGTGTCAGGTACAGTATCTGAGGAACAATTTCATAGCAATAACATATTTATTTGATGTGGCACAGATATCTGGGCTCACTGTTACGGATGGCATTTGCTCTTAATGCTTAAAGTACCTCTTTAACAAAATGGCACTCCATAAAAATTTAGTGTATTCCTGCTGTAATTAAAAAGCCCTAGTCATTTTTGCATTTATGATATAAACTATAATAGCTGTAAAATCCCGCAATTAATTTGCGCCAACATTTCATACTTGAGAAATTCTCATTACAAATTTCATTACTTATTCACTTATCTATAATTTGTCCTATATAACCTAAAGAATATTAACAAATTTAGAGTCACTTTTGCTCTATTAAAAGCTAAATAGAAAAGCCTTTCACCTAGCAAGCCAATTGTGATAACATTCTCAAGCCTGCTCCAAAATGGTGGTCAGGCTACACAAAAAGAGATATTCTTTATGAAGCACAAGCCATAAACGACAGGCTAAAGCCCTTTGGAAACTGTGTGATGTATCCTGAGCTGTTCCACCTCACCCTCATCGGTTTAAAAGCAAGGTTGGAGTGTCTAACAGTGTGCCTGATGACACACAGCTAAGGGCAGGACTGGCAATAAAGCTGAAAGAAAATGATCTCTCCAGCCAAGAGTGACTATGCAACATCCAGCTTTCCTCAACCTCAAAACAGCGTTTCCAAACATTCCTTTCATGAACTGTCACGCTCTCTGCTTATTTTAACTCATTTTTACTCAAAAGAGGATGCTTTACTCCTTTCCTAGTTCTTGACTATGTGTTTGCAGGACAGTACCACTCACTAATGGGATATTCCTGCCAAGCCTTGTGTGTGATGGTAAAACACAATGACAATAGAAGCCAGGAAGGAGCAGGCAGGAAAAGCTGAAACTCAGATTGATCACCTGGCAAAGAAGAAATGAAGATATTTTATTCCTTAGGATGCAAAGTCTATAAGTTTAATTCCACCAAAATTAATAGCCCACTGAGAAATTTGTAGTACAGTTACAGTAGCAGAAGCTTCAGGCACGTCCCGAGTGTTTTCTGACATGCTGAGAAGAAATTATCTATGATCTCCTAAAAAATAGGTAGAGTGAAACAACAGAAAATAAACTAGTATACCACCAACCTCATTTAACTGAGAACACTTAGGAAAGTACAAGTACCATGATTTGATACCAATGGGGGAAAAGTACTTTGCCTGACTTTGCATCTTGACCTTGCAAACATTATGGAATCCACTATAATCCATTATGCAAATTAGAATAATGATGGAAAACAAGGCCTAAAAACAAGTTATTTCACCTCCCTGCAACAGAACAAAGCCCAGACGCACTGTATCAGGACAGTGTCATTCTGTTTCCAAAAAATTATGTTCACAATGAACAGAGACTCAAACATGAGTACAAACATCTGTACTATATAAAGACATGCATACATCCTCTCCATCCCAGCAATATATAACACCATATCGGCATTTTACTAGCTTTTATACCACATTCATTTTATTTCAATCTGTAATCAACTTCCACAAAATTTAACTGTGAGACAGGAAAATACTAGTCTAGCATAAATAATCTTGCATCTGAAAATGGCAGCTTTAACGCAACCAACAACACAATTCATATATGAAAGAAAATGGCATACTTATTAGCTTTGTGTGCTCCATATTTCATAGAATACTGTGGTGTAAATTGAAATTTTATATGATTTAATAAACTTATATGATAGTCAAGTACCCACATAACTGTAACAAACAGTACTCCTCTCTTAATCAGGGCCCTCTCTACATGTGAGGCTTTCTTTCATTATCAAAGCCTTAGCTTAGCTTATGACAAACCAGACACTATTAAAGTACCTTCAGAAAAGTACATTTACAGCACCACAATCCTTCAAGTATCCTCCCTTAATTCTGGAGGACAGTTGTTGTAAAGGGGAATGTAAGACCTACCTTTCTTCCACCATGAATCAACTTTGCAGACAAGTTATCGAGTATAATTTCCATTGTGCTGTAAAACAAAACAGTGGCAACAAACAAATACACACACTTAAAGGCATGTGTGGGGATTTGTATCAAGATGACAGATACTAAAATGGAATAACAGAAAAATTTGGAAAGGAGAAAGGTTTATTTGGCCTCAAATCACTGGTTAGTTCAACAAATTATATACAAAATTTAAAGTTTCTTTGTCTTTGGTGCATTAGAGGCAATATACGATGCCAGCTGTTATCTTTCAAAAACTTGCTGGCCCATCTAGACAAATAGTCCTCTGTAAAAAGAGGAATTATGCACAAGGCTTCTGGTTGGAATTAATTGTGTTCTCCTTATAACCTGTGTAATGCATTGTGTGTACTGGATGCACACACACCACTCTGCAGCTGCCTTAAGAACAAAGACCATCAGTACTCTGACACAGCTATTTTTTACATACTGGGTGCCATCACTTTACTCACCAGGATTACGAGATTACGACAACCTTGACATTGTTCCCTGTAGAAATAAAGGGTGCTTGGTAATTAGGGTCAATGTTTAGCCTGATTATCTGCAAAAAAAAAGCATCAATGAAGGAGTGATTCAGTCAGGCTACCACTTTCCCTACGAGCCACCCTCAAGCATTTGCAAACAAGTCAAGTGTATGAAAGATGTTCCAGTTGCTCCCTTTGCTGCACAAAATGTCAGCACTGCTATAAACAGGGGCTTTCAGAGGCAAAGGAATTGTCACTGGTTTTTGTTCTCTGCTTCTAAGTTTTAAACATGACCTTCCACCCTAGGCTTTTAATGTATTTTTTCACTCCAGAGTACAGACCATTGCCCCTAAATTCATGCCTGAAATACATTTTCTGTGTTTGCAATACTTTTAGAAATTATGTTTATGGAATATCCTTGGAAGAGAATGAACTCTTTATTCATAATACATAAGCTTTACATTTTTAATAACAGAATTAGACCTTCACTGATTTTATAACTATACTATTAGCCAACACACTCTGGTTTCAAATTAATTTGAAATAACTCACACAATGACTTTCTGCAGTCAGGATTGGAGAAGCATGGACTTTGAAGTAGGCAGAGTCTGTTAAATTAAGCAGTAATTGCAGCTACTGCTAATGAAAGCACGGAACATTTTCCCTATTCCTTTGCACTTAGCCTGGATTTCTTCTGCGACAGCAGAATGGATGAGCTGCTGATCACCTTTTGCTAAAATCTGATTTCAGCAGTGACACAAAGGTCTCTGAATAAACTGCCTTTCTCAGTATATTTTCCCTGCTTATTGTATCATGCAAATAGGTATCCTGCATAATGATAACTTAAATGAACACCAGCACAAATTCCATGCCACCTTCTCATTAAAGAGCTACAATCAACATTTTCCAGCCTTGGTAGGATCACATCCCACTGTGCTAAGAGATGCACAAATGCACATGACCAGAGAGAGAGACCTCTTCAGATCTCAATGACTTGCTGCTCCAAGGGAAGGAAAGCTTCTCTTCAGGACAGTGTGAGAGCTGTTCTGAGGGAAGACTATAATGTTTGCCAATCTCTAACATAACTAGGGCAGTGTTTAGGTGCTGCTATAAAGTCATTATTTATTAAACAAGCCACATGAATCCATAGTGTGTACACATGCTGAACTTCAAGACTGGTAAGAAACACACGTGATTAGGGAACAAAAAGTATCTTTGGGAAAACAGTACTGGAATAACGTCTCAGCCACTGGATCCTAATAGTGTATGGAAGGGTTAATTTCAAAAGACACAAGGTCTGCAAATAAAATGTTATATTATCTTGGTGTGGAAAACATCCTTCTCACCCTTCCCTCTGAAGTCTTCTAATATCTTAAATTTTCACAGGGCTTAATATTGCAGTACTGAACTTAAAAAATCCCAGCTACTTTTGTAAGTGCTACAGCTGCAAACTCAGTACCTGTAGCGATACATCCAAAATCCAACAACATTATCCCCATATATCAGCGAAGGGAGTAGCTGGAGCTGTTTGTTTTGTCTGCATACTTGAGAATCATCTGCTTTCTTTCCTGCAAATATCTCTGCAGCCGAGTCAAATAGACTGACACACACTGAGAAAGGCAGCTGGTGCTGGGCAGTTTCCAACCATGGAGGTGAAAATGTTCTTTACTTTTGAGGGCTGACAGGTCCTCATATGATAAACCTGTCAAAAGTGTTACCTGACATTGTTGTCTGCATTGCAATCTGTTTCCCAGTAACTCTGGGTCTGAGTAGCAGTAATAGAATTAATTATACTTCATTTTGCTGTCTTTAACAGTATTGACCAAATTTAAGAACAAATGAGAAGCGCTTATCAAGCTTGAAGAAAATAATCCATCAGTGGCACAATTTAAATTCTCTGCAGTTCTCTTATTAATCAAAGTAACACTTACTATCCTATCTTCACTTCCCATTAACAGTCATTAAGCACTGTTGCTGATTGAAGCAATTTCTTTAGGGATCTCAACCTCATTTTTAAGAGAACCTTCAACAGTGGAAAACAATATCATACAGGAACAGTGACTTCAAGAGAGGAAGAAGGTTCTTCAATCATATCCTGACCTTGACATTTCCCTGCAGCAGAAGTTCACTAAGTACACAACCAACATGCTCTAAACTTCTGACTTCTTTTTTCCAGCAGCACCAGTGTCCCTCTATTAACCAGGGAGGAAAATACCACTTCAAAAGATGGTTACAGCAAGCAGGTTACGTGTCTGTAATTATTGTACGGGCCTGCATTGGTGTTTATAATTTATAGAGCCTTTTCATACACAGAGAACAAACAAACAAACAAAAACAAACCAAAAAGAAACAAACAAATAAACAGGAAGCTTATTCTGTCCTCTTACAGTCAACCCTCAGAGAAATTCCAGTTGTGATAAATCTCAAAGGTAATATATGGTACAGGAAAGATTTCTGATGTTGACTTTTTCTCCCCATTATAAACAATGTCACAGATTGATAGCTTTTGTTGGAATAAATGCAGTTCTTCTCAGAGGAAACCCAGTACCTGGATGTAACACAAAGGGGCAGGGAAAAGCCTGGGCTATAAGCACTGAGCTGCAGCAGCACAAATCAATATGTGTTCAGGGCTGTGGGTGCATTGTCTGAGTTCTACACTGTCCATCCTGGGCTTGTAGGTGGGACATGATCACTTGGGGTAACAAAAAGCTTTTTAAAAGCATTTCATGATTCACAGGGGTTCCTGTGACTCTCTGCACTCTCAAGGAGTTTGTTCTGTGAAGGGTGTTTTATGGGTGCCTTGCAAGGCTTTACTGATTTTACAAGTCTTCATCTTTGCCATTGTCCTCTAACTCAGCATTTCCCAGAGTTTCAGTTTTACTGCTTTAAACAGTTCTAGGGGAAATGGTACTTTTCCTAAACAGCACTAGGAGGCTGGAGAAATCAGGGCTAACCCTTATTTAAGCAGTAGCAGAAATGCCTACATGGTGTCATAACCAAGTTTATGCACGGCAAATGTTCATCACATCACAATTCAGTTCAGAAAAGACATATTTCAAAGTCTGAAAAATGCACCTCACCATTTGCACATTTTTCTCAGAGAAGGGTTTTTATTGACTGGGCATTTTGGCACCCATCTGGCTCTTGGCCTTTAAACACAATTTTTTTGACTGGTGTATGGCTGTGGCCAAACCAAACCTAGTATCAGCCTTGTTTCACTCAAACCTCCAACTTTCAAGAGCTCATAAGATTGATCATGAATGTTCACACTGTGAACTGTTTCCAAAGATTCCCACCCATCATACTAAGTAACTGAGTTCACTTTATCCTTCCATGGAAGAAAAATCCATCAGTGGTACTAAATATAGAGTCATCGCTTCTGCTTAAGAAGCACTTGACCTGAAAATTAGTGACTGCCAGGGAATATTTTAGGGAAGAATCACTGGATATCTGCATGGATCTCATTCTGTCAATGTCTCACATGTCAAAAAACATGTTACTGGCCTGAGAGCTATTGGGTCTATCCTAGTGCAGCTATTTAATTCCCACAGCCACAGCCTTTCCACTTTGGGGAAAGAGAGAAAGAAGATAAAAGTTTGTCTGTGTGTTCTGCCTACTTTCTATGTCCACTGAATGAAAAGACAATATGACCTGGGAATTTGGTGGCCAAACTGCATACTGATTTTATTCCATATATAAACAGTAGGCTGAGTACCAAGTTGGCAAAATTCAGTCTAAAATAAAGAGAAGAATGAAAGATCACTTAACTTCTATGCAGCTAACTACACAATTCCAGATCCCACTATATGAAATGTTAGACTAGATTTTGGATCAATGTAATACCTACTTCCATTAAGCACTTTAAAAGGAAAACATCTTACCAAGTGTCCCATTTGGCTGACAAATTTACAACACTATGAAAAGAAAAACAGAATAGAGAATTGTGTTCAGGGAGCACAAGCGGATTTCAGCTCTGTAGTATTTCTTCATCTATATGAAGAAGGTTGGATAGCCCATCACATACTTGCTTTCTCACTATTTATTAGGTCCAGACATGTGTATTAAAGTAAATTAACAATCAATTGTGGAGTGAATTATGGCAACTGTAGTGGGACTGAGTGGATGCACATGGGAACATAGTAAATTTAAGCTTCCACCTCTGCATATGTCACCATTAATGCTAAATATGATTTGGGGGGAAATCTTTTGCCATCTACTCTCATACAGAGGACATCCCCCTGGCAAAACCCATGCTGTAAGGTGGGAACATTCAGCTCTATCCTTCAGCGGATCTATCTAGAGGCACAAAGCTGTGCTGGTAGAAAATCTAAGATCTCTCTTGATGTAAATATGATTGACAGAGTAAAATAGTTTAAAACAAAGGAAGTATAGGAATAAAAAGCACTCTAAGAAGACAGGAAGGCTCCGTGCACAAAATCTTACCTTCTCTTTCTCCTTCTTGAGTTTAGCCCTGGGTTTAAATCCCGTAAACCAGACAGAATACAAAGCCACTAATTGGAACACAGCTATTGAGATCATTTATGCCATAGCATCCATAGCTTTCTGTCATCTTTCCAGGGCACTTGGGCTGCAGTAGCTATGTATTCTAATAAGTTAACTCATTGCATTATATAGCCTGTTAGTCAAACGAATTGTTGGGTACAATCTGTCCCCAGTCAAGACAGGGAAGACTGTTTGTGCAACTACAATGATATTTTACAAAAAGTAAGTACATTTAATACCATAGTCATAGAGCTGTGGATATGTTTGTCTTATTAAAATGGACAGATATATGACAGGACTAGGGGGGAAAGGTAATTTTTAATCTTATGCTTTTAATTTTTAATGTGAGCACCATATTATGATAAGTACTTCCATCACATCTTACATAATAGAAAAATAAAATATCTCTGCACAGAACCAAGAGTCATATAATGCTGAAGGTCACTTGCCCTACAACTTCACAAAGAATTCATTGATACGATGTGAGAGCGAGGCAAATAGATGTAATTAAAATATGCTAAAACCAATAATAAAAAACACTGGCTTTTGTTTACTCTGGAAGTGAGCAGGAACCATATTACCTCTGCAAACTATTTTCGCTTGGCTCAATTCAGGCAGAATTATTGCCACGACCTTTTAAAAACGCACAAGTGTGGAATCGATGTCGTTTCAGAGGCACCTCTGCGGAGGCAGAGCTGGCCATGCTGTGGTGCTGTGTATTTCTGCATCAGAAGGCAGCTGAAACCTAATTATCGTCAATCACACCGAGGAAAGCCAGGGCGGTGACAAGCCCCTTGCAGGTAGCGGAGGTGGGCACGTGCCTGTAGGGACGCCTTTGTGTGCACGAGCACGTACCCACTGCTCTTCCAACACCCACGAGGTGAGGCTTAGGGATGAGTTATGAGGCAGTGTCACTCTTTTACAATAACAAACACAGGTCAGAAACAGCAAACTGCAAATGATATACGGGGAGCTGGCAGGCTGCCACCATCCCACAGACCTTGTAGCCACAAACCGCACCAGATCACTGAGGTCATCACAATTCCTTGGTCTCCAGCCATCCAGTATTAAAAAATAACAATTGGCTTATCAGCAACGCTGCTTAAACCCAAGGACAGCATAAGAACCCCCATTTTGATATTTCTTCCCACTAGTCCTTTCAGTTCATCCTCAAAGGTCATGAACTGAGCTGGGGAGCATCACACAAACCTCTTACTGCAACAGGTGTTTGCATCAGTGCCACTTATGGAGCCATCAAGAGAATTTTGGAATGTTCAGCAGAAGCAGAGTAAATTTTTTGTAAAATTTATCTCTACCCGAAGAAAGAAAGGAGGGGAAAAAAAAAAAGCTTGAAAAAAGCTTGTTCTGAGTCAGTGAACTGATTTTTCCAGAAATGTCTTTGAAACATGCTTGCTCTCCAAGGTGCCAGCCAGTCTGTCTCATCAAAGCACTGGAGTGTCTGTGCTACCAGTGAGTGAGTCACTCAGGTGTCCTCAGTTTAGTGACAACACCTTGAGCAGCCACCACGCCAATCCTGTGCTGCCTCTCCCACTGATCAAGAATTGACCCCAGTAAGCAGTAGAAACACAAATGCTTCTAATGCCACCCTGCATTTGTGGGTCAGTCCCCAAAACCTCTATGCAAGATCTGAGCTGCTGTGTGGTGCTACTGGAGGGAGCAGTGCAGGATTTAGGGAATCTAAGTACAGAAGTACAACCAAGACCTGTGGCCCTTACTAGTGAGGCAGGAATACCATCGTATCACTTAATACTCATAAAGAGTGCAGGTCAACAAAATAAGTTACTTTCTCTTTATTACTTTTAAACCAGCTTTAGCTCTTTTTCCATACGGGAAATTATTTGCTGTGTTAATGTCCACTAAATTTATGTGATGACAGGACCTACCACACAACCACCACACAGAGCATCCTTTAGTACTCTGCTTCACAGTGTGCTCCCATCTTCCACAAGATCTGGAAAGGGATCATTGTTGACCATGGTTTCATTTAATGTCTCCTAAATAATAATAAACTCTAATGGTTAAAAAAAAAAAAAAAAAAAAAACCACCCTGATTTTATATTGTTCCAAGTAATATATTTCTCAATATATAACAAGAAAAATAAATTTAGCTTCTGGCAACTTAATTTGTAGATAACTCTGGTTGTTTGAAGATAGGATTTTTACATTAAACTTGGAATCCACATGGCTGTTTAACATCATTAAGGGAATATTATATTGACTGCAAGTAACTGGTTTCCATGTGGTTATATCAATCTATTTCTGTAAGACTGTACACTAGTTGTTCCCCTAGAGTACTCCTTGTAATGCTGAGAAAGTGTCAGAAATAATGACTGTCTACCTATATCTGCAATAAAACGTAGAGCATGGATATTATAGTTGTAAGTATCAAAGATTTATTTCATGACTGCAGGTAATGATGAATCTTTTAGCACAACTAATGTCTAGAGGAAACCTCTCTTCTTCTCTGAGCTGTCACATGGAGACTATTTATAGGGCCCTTAGTGCTGTGGGGCTTTAGCATAAAGAGGCAATGTGTCTGAGGTGCCACTGGATGGAAATGTTAGCAAGGGCTCCCTCTCATTGAAGATCTTTTAGTAGATAGCGTTAGATTCCCTCTTTGTGTGTTTACGTCCCCCCAAAGACAGGGGACAGATGTTTAACATCAGACCATTAATCCCCTAGCCCAGGTTCCTGTGACAGCGAAAACCCAACAGAATGAGCCCTTTGCCTTTGCTCAGTGTAAATGCTGCAATTTACTGCTGATTTACAGAGTAGGGTCAGGCCATTAGAAACTTGGCAATCTTCTGTACAGCTGGAAAACAATATGCATGATAAGCTAAAATTCAATACCTTCTTGCACTAATTAAATGGGTTCCCACCAGGATGAAAATACAAATTACAAACTGGGCTTTTCTGCATCCCTATGCATTTTCCCCTGCAGATGTGATCATGCTTTATTTTGGTCCCTTTCTCCTGACCACAGTCAAAGATTTAGCTCTCATCTGCAGCACTGCTTCCATTGTCTATTTTTCCCATTCCCTGTTCCTGTAATCTTGGTTTTAAACTGGCAGGTTTACTCCTCCTCGCTGGTCAGGGGAGGCAGGTGGATGACGAAACCAGCATGGAATGCTACAAAAATCCCAGCCTAATTTCATTACACAGATGGGCTTTTAGACGACAGATGCATCTTTTAAACTAGAAGCTCACCAAACATTGTCATTCCAGAAAACAAAACAACGGCAATACAACAGCATCCTTCATTGCAAGCCCAGGATAATTAACCTTACTGCAGGACAGTGCCATGAATCTCTGTCACGAACTGTCATCTGGTGACATCGTGAGCATAAGTAAATATTTAAGCAAACTTGTTCTGAAGCACGGAAATAATAAAGTGACAGATCTTATAGCGAGACTATTTTAAGGGGAAAAAAAAACCCAACCCAAAACAGAAGAGCCATTTCATACTTCTGAAATATGCCTGAAATAATTGGGATTCATGCATCTGAAATATAAACTCTGTCATTCATCAAGCCAAATAATAGTCTTTATATACTTATAAACTCCACGAATAAAAATCCAGAGCATGTGTGTTCAGGTGGGACTCTGGAGCTCTCCCAACAACATTTTGCTGAATAGTGAATAATATTCAGCTCAAGTATGGTTTGCTTCCAGACTTATTCACTGAGAAGCAACAGCAAGATTCTGAACAGCTGGAGGTTTAAGTAGAAAACAGAAATAGCTACAGGCTTTAACTCAGATCCAAATGGTATGAATAATAACAATAAAAAAAATACCTGGTAACTATAAATCTCATCAACCAATGCAAAGGAACATTCTAAATCTATTAATATTTCCAGAGACATTATCTCTCTGCTACCCCACTGCTTTGTGACTTGTTGTATCAGCGATATTATTTGCCTTAAAGCACGAGCTAAGTGTTTTTCTTCCCCTGTGAGGAGAATCGTCCACAACCTTCACAAGCTACAGCCCACTGCTCCCCTGCAGGAGGACTGGAGCATCATTAACAATGAGAGACACTTCAGGCACAAGTTGAGGCTCCAGCGTCTCCAAACCTTTCTGTCTCCCATCAAAATTCATATCCTGTCACTGTTCTAGGAGCAGAAAGGCTTCTCATTACAGCATCATTCCCCTCTTGCAAGAAACACTGATTGCTGCACTGGTGGCTTTGGAAGGCAAAGATGTAATTTAGCAAAATAATGTACCATGCTGATTAATTTAATGTAGCCCATGACTAATTATGGTAATTCATTACATCTACAATTAGGCTAAGTAATTTATTGCACTGCAGTCTCATAAAGCAGAGGATTTATATCGAGTTTTGAATGTCACCCAAAGGACATTTCTGTACCTTGTCTTTACTGAGGCGGAATAAGGCTGCCAGCTGAGATGAGCCCAAAAAAAAAGAGGGGTGGGAAGCCCCCCACGCACCCTTCCTCTGCCACATTTGGTGTTTGTGCTGCGGGCAGCATGCAGGCGCAAGCCTCTCTGCCTACAGCCTCCTCCTCCTGCAGCGGCACCCCTGCGCAGATTATTCGGCATTGCCTTCCCATTTCTCTTAAACCACACCGCAATTCTATTCACTGTGGGACCTGGACACCTGATACACCAAATGGAAAACCCGCTGGGCTGTCCCTGAATATGATTTGGAGATGACCAAGAGGGGGGAAAAAAAACCAAAAAAAAACCAAACAAAAAACAAAAACCCCGCGTTCATTGTCTGGGTTTCTCTGCCGCTTTTGCAGAGTACATTGCAGTGTATCTCAACAAAGGCTTTTGCTCGCCTTGGAGAGATGAAAGGGGGACATCTCCCTTCACTTCGGAGAGCTGCGACGCACACACGGCATTATTGTGAAATACAACCCCGCTTGTACCCTGCAGCAGGGTTTGCTCCAGCAATGGTGCACTTCGGAGACCAATTTGTTTAGCTGATCACTGTCTCTTTGACGTGGCTGCAAATGTTACCTTTCTTTTTCAATCAAAAACACAGCAGGGTGTGCCATCTGTTTGGCACAGCCTTCCCTCTCTTCCCCGATGCCTTTTTGTGCAGATCATTTTACATGGCAATTTGCACGGATCTTTTATACCTTGATTTTGGTAAACATTTCTGTTTTCTTTTTTTTAAATAACATGTCGCTCAGCTGAGTATCTTCAGTGTTAAAAAAAAAAAAAAAAGATAAAAAAAAGCAGTGTGATCGCAGGCAGTAAAATAGAATTAAAAGTATTTTTAAATAATATTTTCCGAGCAAATGGCTGCCTGTCATTACATTGATTATTTAAAATAGACATGTTTACCAAGACTGGCTAACGCATTTTACACTGCTGTGTTCCACATCATTTTCCTCCTTATATTTTACCTGGCAGGCACAGCTAATCAGAAGATTAATTTAACCATTTGAAAGACCTTTTTAAAGCAGGTTAACAAAAAAATAGCCACCGTATTAAATTGTCATTATATAACAAAAGCTAGCAGTAAAGCGGTTAACTATTTTTTCCCCAGCTCAGATGCTGCTCAGAGCAATGAAACCCCCTAAAGTAGGAACAGATGATCAGCACCACAAGCCGAAGCCACGGGGATGCTCACGGAGTTGTGAATGCTTTGCGGCATACAAATGAATTATCCTCATTCTTCTCCTGCCGGAGCATATAGGCCAGACCTCATTAGGATTCAATATCGCTCTGCTTTTCTAATGTTAATGTTCCAGTTATATAAGAAATGTGAAAAGGGGCTACCTATGGGGGAGGTGGGGGGGAGCTGATGCCACATTTATGGTCAACACGATGCTATAATTTGAAAAGCACAGGTTCGTATTTTTGAGGAAATTACTGTGGTTTCCTATCTTCTCTCTCAGTCCTAAAGCAGCATTATGTCCTCTCCTCCCTCTAATAAGTGTGTTTCTATGGTGTGCCTATCCCACTACAAGAAGAGATTTTATAGCTCCATTTTTTTTGGGGGGGGAAAGATGCTGTGACTAAACATCAGATTGTGAAAGCTTGGAGTTCATTTTGCTGTGAAAGGAAACACTGCACTTTATGTTAATAAACAACTGTAGGAATTTTCACCATCCAGGAATAACTCAGACATTAGTCTGCGTTCTTTTGTCTGGAGAGCAGCAAGCAGGGTAATGAAAACAAAACCCGCCGAGACATAAAAATACAATTTATACCTTTTTATCAAGCAAAGAGAAAGTTGGTTAACGTTTGAAAAGGGAGCAGTAATGTATATTTATTGACAATTTTATTGTAATAATTAGATGTTTACACAGTCTGGACATTGTGGCTAAATCACTTCCAGCATGTTTATTTGTAAAGGGCTGTTTTCAGGGCAGTGCAGTAGGCTCATTAAGAAGACAGACTGTATTAAGATTCAAAGAAATTATTACTTCCCAGGCTTTGCTTCACTGGTTTGGATTTAGAATACAATATAAAATAATTTTGAAAGAAAAAAATAAGAAAAAAGGAAAAAAAAATTAAATCCCCAACAGTAATACCATCCAAACACCCAGCAGACTGGAAATGATGAAGTAAAATGGAGAATATTTTCTCCTGTAACGGCAACTTCATCTTTTCTGTTCTGAAATCATCTGGTATTGTACATTCAAAATAATACACAATATTGTGGATGCCACTTCCAAGTGTCTCTTTGTGGCTGTTAATATATATCACTTTAACACTTGTATTTATTTTTTGCACTCCAGCTAAATGACTACATGATATTTAAGAGATATTTTTCTCTTTTTACTTTATTTTTCAGGCAGTGCTGTTAGTCCACCTTTAAGAAGTCTTTAAGCCAGCATTTGGTTTATACATTTATTTGATGTGTAGGTGTCCTTTTTTTTTCCTTCAGCCAAAGAAAGATGACTTTTTTACTAAAAGTCCTCAGAAATGTTCATTATTAACCTGGAAATTATTGCATGTTTGTTTTTTTTTTTTTCCCATAGGCAAATAAATAAGTGAAACTTTTATACTTAATTTCTTGCAGAAATCTATTTGGCGGCTTCCTCACTAACCAGTTTAAAGTGATTTGTATGATCTGGAGTGAATTTTACACACGCTAAGTGTGCCTAAACACCAATTACAGATTTTTCTGGTATTACAAAGGTAAGAGAAAGAAAGACAGCTGAAATGGAAGGAGCTCTCAGCAACACAGCCTTGACGAGCAATTGCTTCTACATCAAGTTAAGAGCATTGTCCTGCATTTAGTGCGGTATCCATTTTAAAATTTAAAATGTCTTTAAAAATTAAGGCAGCAAATAGGCTATAATGTTGCTCCTGTCCAAGTATGTTTCCATTACAATTAAGAAATCAATATGCAGTATTTATTGCTGAAAGATTATGCATAAAGAGGAGCACATTAAAAGTACCGTTGCTTAAACCTTCCTGGCTTTCCTTTAGCTACTGTTTAGCTACTTTTCCCCAGAAGCAGACTCATTAAATGCCATCCAGTCCATTCCATATAAATGCTGTATGCTCACCACTCTCACAAATAAAAACAAAGATGATAAAAGAAACGGATAAAGAGATGTCAGTTTGCAATGAAAATACTGGGTTATATTTCCTGAGAGCTGCACAAGCCAACTCACAAACTTGAAATATTACAGATTTGGTTTTACAAGTCAATCACAGCAATATATTTGGCCTTGTAATTACTGTCAGTTTTGACAGGGAAGGCAATAATTTTTTTCCTGACATGTGAGTTTCAATAAAATCAGGTAGCCACATCACAGAACACTTTCTTACAGAGAATTAAAAGGACTTCTCATAGAGATAAAGAATACTGCCAGGATTAAATATATGTCATACATTCAATTGAAGAGTATGGGGGGAAAAAAGGGCGGGGGGAGGGACAACTGTCCTTACATATGGACGTGATCCAAAGCCTATTATAAGGATGAGAATGTTTCTATTTACTTGAGTGGACTCTGGAAAAATCCCTTTCTGTTCTCAGAAGAGACAAGAGATAAAACTGAAGGCTATTTTTATCTTTTTTCTCTCTTTCTTAAGACACCCAACTGGTTAATGAAAATTTAAGTAATTTACCTAAGGTGATTGAATGGCTACAATCTGAAATCGTAGCTATTTTGCTTTTTAAAACTGTGAATGAAATCCTTTCTCTTTCAATTAGAATCAGTGTAACACTGTATACAGTCAAAATTAGTTTGGATCTATCACAGCCAGCCACACTTTGAGGTATATGATACTTTAAAAATCCTTTATCTTTTAAAAAATTTACTAATTGTGGACCAAATTAATCACTGAGGTTATGCACTAAAATGCTTGCTGGGTAAGAAATAGTGAACTTGGTTCCTGCTTGGAGACTGTGAAGTTGAAGAAGGATAAGGAACAGATAAACCCACCGAGCAGCAGCATTTTTAGTGTACCAGGCAAAGAATCAGACTGGGCTTGTATTCATTCTGCCATTTCACAGCAGTGTCAGCTCACCGCTGACTTACAGAATTGCAAAAGACTGGCCTGGAACAGACCTTAGGAGGTGATTTAGTACATGCCCCAACCCCAAGGCAGGAATCGCCATGGTTCAGTCATTCCTAGCAGGTGAGTTCATTCCCTGCAGGTTCTCCAAATCCTCCAGAAATGGAAATCACAGAAGCTCCCCAGGCAACCAACCCCAATGCTTCACTGCCCTCACCACTGGAAAGCTTCACCTTGTGCCTGATCCACCTTTACCTGGAAGAAATGTAAGCCTGTTATTTTTTGGTATCATCCATGATTAACCTGATCCCATTTAGAAACCAGAGGTGTAAGACACTGAGAACAAAAGGCTATTCAGGCATTCCTAACATGAGATAGTACAAATGATAAAAATTACCAATTTGGAGTTTCTTCTAAAGCCAGGTCCTCTGTCACCCACCCTTCACTCGGAATTACACCCTGGGCAGACCAGAGCAGACACTGCACAAGCTCCTGGCAAGGAGCTGTATTTCCTGCTACTTTCAGAACCTGTAACTCCATTAAGTTCTCAGGATAGGACTTAATTATGAGAGCAATAAATTTGGCCTAGAGAAAATAGAATATACTAGGAGACATAGGGACCATCAGTGGCCCATATACAGATGTTATAATTCTGTGTCAGTATACTCATATAACAAGATAAATCCTTACTTATAGATTTACTCCTTGGCTTAAAGGAGAAGCACAGCCAAAGCATTCATCTACCATTGACAGCTGTCTATAATAAAGATTCCTGAAGACCGTACTAGTACCTGCCCCTATACAATTCCGATTTGGTAGGGAAATGGAGCAGACAATTAAATAGACAGGGTCAAACACAACTTTTCTCACATCTGGCATACCTGCAACGTTTTCAGAAGAGTAAAACCCAATTAATCCTGGTATAATCAATCAGACCTCAGCACAGAGTGTACAGATCATCAGGATGTGAACTGGGAGTTCAAAATGAGTAGGATGTAAAATACTTCCATCTGGTTACAAGAACTATCTTATGCCAAGGAGATCTTCTCTGGAGATTAAAATCACCAAAGCCATTTGCTTTGTGTTCATGATACTCCCTATATTTGTTAAGTGCTGGGTACAGAGTGATTTTGAACATCAAGAACCATTTCACAGATAAATTGACACCCTATATCTAGGTGGTCAACTGATGGCTAGCACTATACTTTAAACGACTAAAAACTTAATTTTCTGCAATGATTCTAAATCCTGTATCTCACGAGTAAGAAGTTGCAATAAAGCCAAGGGAACGACGTGACTAATGCTTACTCTTGTCAATGCAGAGTTAATACTATGCTCTCGAATTAAGAATTACCTACATAACTTTTGCTGAGTTAAAGGGAAAGTCACATGGGTAAATTCCCTTGTTTCAAACTATACATGCAGAACTGACTGTTTTCAAGAAGCAGACAGTGGAAAAGACAGAAGATATTTGTGTCATTGACAACTGCCTACATTTCAATTATTTTTCTGTAATACCAGCAAAAATTACAACACTCAGGATGAGCAGAATACTCACAAACCCACAGACAAGGGAAGGACATACACTACCAAGTATTATGATGAATGTAGTCTGAATAGCCACGGCAATTTCAGTTAATACATTTAACAAACAGTATGTCTGTTGTGACTGTTAACTAGACAAAGTTACTGAAATAATTGTCCGCATTATCACAATTAATTCATAATCAAACACTGTTTACCAAATGAAGTATGTGTGCCCTCAGTAGCTGCTCGGTACTCAATTCTGTGATCCCTGTGAGTCAGCCTGGTCAGTTTTAGACTGAATTACTCTAACACATATTCCCCATGTTTCAGATGTTATGACATCTAAGCAAGGGTACTTTGCATGAAGGCCTCCTTTACATCAGCCAGAATGTGCAAAATAGAATTCCACTGAAATACATTATCATTACTATTTAATGAAACGGGCATTATGAAATCCCTCTGTGGTCCACGTATGCTTCTTGGAATCTTCAGCCAGTCTGAGGACCCACAAATGGGAACGTGTCACACCATGGTTTTGTATGCCATTCTGTCAGATCAGGCTGTAATTCAAAACCCTGATCCACACCTGATGGACAAACACCTGCATAAATTTCTAGCTCATTGAATTTATTAGAGATGCTCAGAAGCAACAGTGCAGCTGAAGGGCCTATGATAATATCAGGCATAGATCAGTAAGGCTCAGTTTTCAGCTAAGGGCCACGCATGTAGCTCTTTGTTCTCCTCTGCTTGCCAAAGCCTGACAGAAACCACCACTGGTATGGATTCAGGCTCACACTCTCAAGTAGCATTCACATAATCGGCATCTGAAACATTAATTTGACCCAATTCTGTCAAAATCTGATATTTTAGGAAGACATCTCATAGGATATGTTCTCTTCTTCATAATTTTTTTAAGCAAATGAATGCAGGAGTAAAGTGAAGACAGAGTATTTCACAGAAATACAAATTATAAACATGGCTTAGCGAGAGAGATTATTCTGGATGATGCCTCTGCATTTTGATCTTTCACTCACCTGAAAACTTACAAAGCTCAGGAGAGAAGATGTTTGTTTCCCAACCTCTGCCTTTAAAGCAGTACCAAATACATTAGAGAGGGGCAACTGTGGTCACAAGTCAGTAAGGATCTAGAGGAGACCTTGGGTGGCTATCACAGGACAGCAAGTAGCTGAATAGGTAGTCTCAGTCTAGAAGTGGTTAGGCACATTGTGCAAGTCTCAGAATCAGAAACAAATGAATGGAAAGGAAGCCGGTTAGTTTAGAGACCTCCGAAACAGTTCTCACAACTCCTAATGTGGATTGCCTATTCTTTAGTCAAGTAACACAACTCTAAATGTACAGATTATTCACTCTTTCCCCTTTCAGTGAGGTTTAATACCCTAAAACTAAGTCCAAAATTAGTTTGAAAATAAGAAAAGAAGTTTCAAAACATTACTCTGGAGTATTTTACACACAAGTAAAAATTACTGTCACAAAAGATAGGGAGATTTTGATAAGATACTGCTGATACAATGCACTAAAATGGTGGGAAATGACAAAAGAGGAGCTAATAGACTAGAGAGCCTTTCAATAACTGCTTTTTTTTTTTTTTAAGCTAGAAATACCTTTTTTTCCTGTGGTAAAGGCAGTGTGGCCATTATGAGCATGTCAATGTAAACACCAGAAAGGAGAAACCAGCATCAAAACAAGATTGTAAGCAATGATATAATAAAACCCACTCCTTCTTACACACACCTGCATTCATGCCTGACTGCTTTTAATTTAAATATAAGGAAAAAATGGCAGTCCTCTCGGAAAAGAGTAACAGAAAAAGAAGATGCTTTCCTGATGCCATGTGACTGTTTACAGATTTCATCTTTTCCCTTCTACACTGAAATAAGCCTGAGAGGCTAAAGACCACCAATGAACAAAGTGAGTTGCCCATGCCTGTCAGACTGTCTGTTCTCTGCTCCTCTCATGCTGACCCTATTAGAATTGACTATTTAAAAAACAGCATTGGGCCATGTCAGCTCTTGGGTGGGAGGCTGCCAAGGCACACATCCATGCTGCTGGCTTTTCAAAGATTGATAATGATCCTGTGCAATACTTTTTTCCTTAACCCCAGGCAGTTCTGCATGGGGGTCAGTTCTGGGGTGCTACATACTTGTCTTGTAGCATGAGGTGTAAAACTAAAGTCCTTATTACCATGGCCATTAAAAATCCCACAGCACTATTTACAAATATGGAAGCAATTATGGCAGATTGGAAGTGGCCAAACTCGTAATTCTCTTCTGCCAACATAAATCCTCCCACTGTAACTGAATGTGGATTTTTTTTTTCATCTCACAGCATAAACTTTAAAGTCTTGCTGTAAAATGCTCATTAGCCAACAAATTTCTTTATAGAGTAGCACTTGCTTTACAATAGACGGTGAAAGGAAGTTTGTTCTGTGGGTTGTGAGACAGTGAGGATACTTTAGGATAAAAGCTCCAACATATCAGTTTGCTAGAGCAGAAAATTAATAGAGATAGATTGGTTTTTAGTGGCATTTGAAACTATCTGCCTCTTCATCTACCAGCAGCTCTTCTTCTAAGACTGCCTGCACTGTTGTACTTTATTCTCCAACACACCGCTACAAGATGACACCTCGGATTTTTAAGCTTTTCCTGTTAATTAAAAGACTTGTCCTCCCAAAAAGCTGGGAAGAAGCTCACAGTTTCAGTTTTAAATCTGACTTATGTTAACATAGCTTTCAGGTGCAGAGGTTTTTTCCTCTACTTTGCTTTGAACCCAGCAACTGAATTTCTATAAATTTCTCTTTGTGATAGTTTGCAGTAATGACAATTCCAGACAGCAGAAACAGAATTGTCTAGATCCCACTACAAAATCACTCCTAAACAAATCTGTAAAAGGCTATGATATAAAAATTAATGGGTTATCACTGCCTGATCTCCTTTGCAATTAAAGGGAAAATAAATATATATATTCCTTAGTATAGCATAGTTGGATAAGAAAAGCTGCTTTTCTTTCACTTGCACATCCTGCCACCATCTAAGCCCCCTTTACTTCTTCCTGTAGGATGGAAAGATGAGTCAAGTCACAATTGCATCCCAGAAGTGCCAAATCCTGTGCTTACACCCAGCTTGAATCCACAGTTTTAAGTTTATAATGGGAAGTTGGTTGGTGCTGGTCCTTCACAGTAAGACAATGGATGTTGGGCAGGAAATGAACTCTCTAAGACAGAGGTGCAGATTTGGCAGAGCACTCTTTGCTTAGTGTCAGATTTCCCAAATTTCTCCTGTCTGAGAAATATCAGCTTCAGAGAAACCCTGGTAAGTGAAGGTCTTATAGAGTTTATCAGTACTTCATGCTATGTAAAGCGGAAAGTTGTTTGTAAGGTTTCCATGCATATGCTTATTCCCACAGTTACGTACTAGTAAATTTTTCATCCACTTCAGTGAGAGATGAGAGAAACTTCAAATGGTTCATGCAACTGAAGAGCACAACACTGTCATCTACCTGGGTACTTTCACCACATTTTAATATTTCAGTATAGATCCCACTGAACTTTATCAAGCCAGGATTCTAATTTACATGCACAACTTCATTTTGCTTTACCTGAGATAGATAAATGGATTTCTATCCTTTGGCTTAGAGAAATCAGTGCTGTTCTTTCATTTGGTTCAGCTTATGGAAATAATTGCATCTCTTTCAGAAAGAGGACAAAGAGTATTCAGCAAGAAAGCACTTTGAAACTATATTGCCTGGTTTTGAGTTACTGTTTGAGATCGTGATGCAAAAGCAAGTGAATTCAATACCTTCTCGGTTTCAACAGTCTTTGGATCAAGTCCTAAAGGGTTATTCTTTACATTCCTTCTAATACTGTGTCATACTCAGACTGCAGAGTCAAAAAAAGAAAGAAGTTTATGGATATGGCTTTGAATTTAGAATGGGATCTTAATTAGTATTCACTTTCAGCTTAATTTCGGTCACAGAAAGTTTTTATCTTTAATAGGGGAGCAAAAGGTAAGCTGAGCCATATCACTTCTCTAAATCTTATCCATACATCTTTCTGATAGAAGAAACAGTGCATGCACTGCCATCAGTACATGTAATTAGTGGCAGTATGCACAAAGAGGTATATCCTAACGAGATGCTGCAAAAATACGTGAACCAGTTATCCGTATACAGCAGCACACGAAAAGATACAACAGAGTGGTATGATTATATCCGGGTGCCTCTGCTATAAAAAGCATTTGTATTACCCTTACTTCTCTGAATAAATTCAAATGACAGCCCCATTTCATTTCTTCATTCAGTCTGGAGGCCAGATGGCATTAGAATCATTTACTTCACCTTGTTGTGCT
Source organism: Acridotheres tristis (assembly GCA_037013685.1). NCBI lineage: Eukaryota > Metazoa > Chordata > Aves > Passeriformes > Sturnidae > Acridotheres > Acridotheres tristis. Next base: position 32,335,690 of record CM072886.1, read on the forward strand.
TAATTACTACAATCAACACACTATTTTCCAAATTAATCATAACAAAGTAATTTCATTAGTAACACAGCAGGCTGTTGAATTATTAGCATCATAACAGTTTGCAAACAATTAAACTTTATTTGAACCTTAAAAATTTGCAGAGTAGAACATTATTATAAGATCTAATGGCAGTACCATACAAATCCAGAACACAGCAAATAATCAAGTAAAACACTGTACAGTGTGAGTTACAATCACCTTTTAAAAATCCGTTCACAGAAAGGCAAGCACAATCTAAATGAACAAAGAAAATTAAGCGATTAGCATCTTCTACCCGCATTTCGTATAAGTTGTATTAACTGAGATTTTCTCATCCAAAAAAGGTTATGGTATTCGCACAGATTTAAAGTAAACCATTCATCCGTGGTCCACCGCTGGTTTATTCTGAGATATTACCAGTGAGTTTCAGGACATCTTTCACGTTTTGAATACAAGGCAGTTTATTTACTCTCCCCTAGCAATAGGAACCAAGCAGGGGGAAGCCCTAAAAGAGAACTACAGACAAAAGCCACTTGATGTCTCCGGTTGTCACCACCCAGACGAGGCCGCGCCGGGCAGCTCTGCCCCTCATCGCTTGGGTAAGGACTCCCTCTCCTGGAAAAACGGCAGAAACGGCGCGGGACAGCACGGAGGGGGAAGGGGACAGCGACGGCACCGGGATCCGCCTCGGGATCCGCCTCGGGATCCGCCCCCGCCCGTCCCACGAAAACCTGAAAATCTGCTGCCACCCAGCGCCGCGGCCGCGCAGCGCAAGGGCCGCGCCGGGGCCGCCCCCGCCCCGCGCCCCGAACCGGGCCGGGCCCACAGAGGGCCCTCAGCCAACGCGCCGGCTCTCAGGAGGTGGGCGAGCGCTTGCTGCCGAAAAAGCACATGGTGGTGATGGTGGTGGTGGTGGTGGTGGGATTCGGAATTCTGTAATTAATAAAAAGCCATTTCGGTGGGCAGATTTATGGCGCTGCCATGTTAACAAGGGAGAAGGAGCGTTTCCAGCCCCGCTGTTAACGCTTCACATTCTGTACACAATCCACCAGTACGCTTGACAAATTAAAGTAGTAAAAGATCTGAAGACTATAATCTATCATTTTAATGCTTCGCTGATAACGCACAGAATCAATTCCAATGACTATCTCTTTAAAAAATTACAACAAAACTCTGTCTCGTTTGATGGCCATTAGAATTCAGTGTACCAGCAAGTACCACACATCAGCTAACACAGAGCACAACATCTTAGTTTACTGAAAGGATCCAAATTCCGAGTTCAGATTGACGTTTCCTTTTAACCCACAGTGTTCCCGGGGTCTGCCTGAAGCAAAAACAGCACAAGCAGCTACACGGGGACCTGCACAGGCTCAGCAACTCACAGGCTGGCCTGAGCTGCCTCGCTGGCAGATTAAGGGTCTCACAAATCAGCTCTCTGGGAGGACCCAAAAAGGTTCATCTTGCATTCTAATGGTAAAGCACATCTCCAAAACAAGAGTGTGTGAAGTATTTACTCTGACTTTCCCAACCACTTGTCCACAAGGGGTAGTATTTTAGTGTACTTTTTTTATCTTTCAATCAATGTTTTTGATTAGCCACAAAGTTCTGGCTTTGATACAAGAATGCGGGTAGCTTTTGCTAATACACACAGGGTGAAGATGAAGATCTCTGTTGCACAACCTGTGTCAAAATACCACATACTAGCAAGGCATCCAGATTTGACTCTGCAAAAGTATCTGTAAGGTACAGTTAAAGTATTTCACACTATCATGGAAAAAAATATTTTTACCTGCAATTTAGCTTGTGTTGACTTAGCAAAAATTGTCGGGGTTAATATATTTTCACAAATTTTCATACAGTTACCATGTCCAAGTCAGAATAGTACCATGGCAGTATTTTTTACATCAGCAAAAGAACCAAGGCTTCATTGTGTGTCAACAAAATAGCAATTAACAATACAATACTAAATATATGAGAAAAAGAAATCATTGGCTAAAGCATAACTTTAAAACATCTGGAAACAGAATACCCTGAAGACTTGAAGTATTATACTTAAGTTTCCCTCAACTTTCTAATGAAACTGCTCAAGATGTACAGTGAATATGAAAAGGTTAATGCACACATAATAGTTTACCCTCAAAGCTCTGCTTAATTTTTCTGAATATGCAGAATAGGAAAAGATAGCCAAATTCCCTGAGAACACACACCTACAGCTATACAGAGTGCTGCTAACATGTTAAAAAAAAAGAGCAACAAGAACTATATGGCTGCTTGCGCCCCATATGTTAATTATCATCTATTATAATTTCCTAGCATTACAATTCTATAAAAAGTGGCTAAGAAGAACATTTCCGTAAAGTTATGATCAATTACAGTTTATAATGTTTAATATACACAAGGCAACGATGTGACTACATTCGCTGAAACCACAAAACATGTACAGCAGAATCTTCTTCCAGAGGCTGGGTCTGTAAACTGCAGCTGCACACCACTCTTCATTCCAAGTGTAGATTTCTCCTGATTAGGGAGAGCGAAATTGAAAGTTCATCATTAACCAAAAAAACCTCAAGCATGCATATCAAACCCTGTCCAAATATCCATCCCCTTCCACAGTTTTCTGCACAGACAGATATCTAGATATTACTAAAGTAACAAAACTAAATAGAAACAACATCAGTTTTATTAAAAAGAAAAAATCTGGGAAAGGAACGCAGTTATTAAATAAATGTTTTGTTCCCTGTGGTTTAATAATTTATATAGAATCCCAGAAAAAAAAGTACTTTAAATGAACCTTCAATATATTTTGCCATAATCTTTATGTTAACGGGACTCCTACAAAGGTTCCAGGAAAGACATACTTATGAAACAGAGAACAAGGGAACATATAAGCCATTACAGAAGATTGGATTAAAATGTACTTACCCAGGCCTCTCAAATATCATACATCTCCATTATGTAGGCTTTAGGCACCAAGCCAATGGTTCCCTTCATTTCTCCTACCCACCAGCCAAATCTATTGTACTCCTAATTGAAAACAATACGCAGTATTAACCTTTAGTCTGATATAAATGCAATAGAGTTTTGTATGCAACTCCTTATGGATGCTTTCTCTTATATACAGTTATAATCATTTCAATTGAAAATTAAAACATTTTATCTTTTTGTTATAGGCATTCACATGCAGTTAGGAAAGGCAGAAGCTCAGGCATACTCAAGAAAATTTCTTAATTGCAGGTTCTCTAACACCTACCAAAAAATAGCCGACTTCCTTATTCTCTGTTCATCAAAAATACAAAAACCTTGTCTTTGTAACTAAAATCTAATAGCACAATATTGACATGTAACAATCAACAGGGATTCTTTTAGTATCACAAGCTAAACTCTAAGAAACTTATTTTAAAAACTACTTCACTCAAAGGGAAGGGAACACTATGTATCTAAGACATAATATCTTTCTATGGACAAAGTCTACTATTGCTTTAGGCTTGCAGAAAATTCTACAGCAGATCTCATATTCCTGACAGATGACTAATGTACTCCTGTTTCAAATATGTTTAGGCTTAGTGAGATAAATATGAAACAAAATGAATTAGTTTAAAGAAATAATACCTTCCAAAAGCAGTACCAAATAAGAGCATTGTGGTATTGTGGTATATAATTATTGAAAAAATAAAAATAATGCAATAGTGATGTGTAATTATTGTACATTGTGGTATATAATTTACTTTTTTCCTATGAGATATTTTAAGATCAATCCTAACAATGATTCAATAAATTGTAACAGCTGGAATTGCACACACACATATATTGAGTTACAAACAAAGCATTATTAAAACAGAAACCATACTCAAAACTGAATGATTAGTAAGATAGAAATTACTTTGGAACAAATATGTAAAATATAAAATACACAGATATCTCTGATAAGCAGCACCCGCTTCCTGCTACACTGCTCTTCTGATGAGAAGAGTAAAAGGCTCTAGGATTTTGAATTACTGGTCCTACTGAGATGGAACTACTATTTTGAACTGTAGGTAAAGTTTTTTGGTTATAAATAGCCGAGTGGTGCTTAAGGGTTAATGGTGTTTCATTAGAGCCCGAGCTATAATGATTTGCTGCTGGCATATTTTGCCTGGTCAAGAGTTCTCTGGGGTCCTATGAGGTGCTTAAATGTGCTCAGCTCTCTCTGTGCTTAACTACGATGGCCCGCTTTCATGTGGGCTTTTTTGCTTTTTTTCTTTGCCTTCTTTTGTTTTTTAATGCTTGCATGCAGGCACACACACAGTTTTGTATTTTCTAATTGTGGGAGGGTGAACACTAGTCTTCAATTAAACATTTTCTTCCTTTGCTTAACAATTAATTGGTGATTTTAAAGATTCTATGCTACTATGCATAAAATAATGCAGTAAGTATGATTTAAAGAAAATCCACTTAAAAAGCAGCAGGAAAAACCTCCATTTATTATGCGAACATGCAAACAAGAAAGCTGCAAAAATAATTCCACCTTCTTCCCCCTTCCACTGCACAGCAGACTGCTGGGGATGGGTTTGGTCTTGAAGGTCTAGAGGTATCCGAACCTGATCTTCAGTGCACACTCCACAGAAGTTAATAACCTTTCCCATGGGGCTTCACATTACACCCCAAATCCTTAAAGGCAAAACAATACCCTGACACTGAGGTTCATAATCTTCCAGATCAGCCTGTTTAAAAATCTATGCTTTATCTCACAATACACTGTTTAAATATACAAACTAGATTTCAAGACTGAAGTGGGAAATTGCTGAAAGGAGCAGCACTCACGTATACTACTGGAATCTCAGCAATAAATCTCTCCAAGAGAAAGCAGCAAAAGATTTTAAGCTGCTACATGGAATTTGCACAGTGACTGACAAGAGTGATTAAGCAAGTTTTGCTAGACATCAGCCAAAAAAACAAACAATACATGAAATGAGGGAAGTGGCTCAGTTAAGCAGTCATTAAACTGCATATGACAAATGGCACAGAAAAAGCCTGTGGATTACATTATCCATTGAAAATGTTCCACTTAGCAACACTACATGGACTTAGAAACAATTGTTTTTAAAGAAACAATTCAGATAGCTCAAATTCAAATTAAAAGCATGCTGCTGTTTTGAAAACTTTCTGGGTTTTGCTACTTACTAATACACCACTTACTGCTCTGGCATGAAGCTAAGTGAGAAGATGAAATGAATGTTGATGTAACAGACTAGTAAACTAATTTAAGGATTCGCTGCAACCATTATACTGTACAGACAATATTGCAACACAGAAGCCTTTGCTTTACATTACTATTCTTTGCATGGGTCTCAAGAGCAACATGAATCCCAATTAAACTATCTGCAGTCTATACAAGTCTGAACAAAAATATAATGCAGATACCTGGCTACCAAGAACATAAAATCTTAATATCTGGTTTCAGAATAATTAGATAGCACTCCCTTTTAAACTGATTAAAATACAGACATTTCTCTTTAAACTCCTAACCCCTCCTTCCTATCCTCAGTAGCATGAAAGAGTGCTTAACTAGTGAGGCAGATAAGCAGCCCCTCTAGTCCTTTCTTGAAGTCACACATAAAATCCAAATTGATGTATTGTTTCTATCAATGTTATCAATTATAAACTCCTTTGCAGCAATATAATTTCATTAATACACTGCTGTTGTGAGGTCCATATGTCTATTATTGCTGCTTAAGACGTGTAGAATAAAAGTCTGCAGTCCACATTTGCGGAAAATAAGGATTAATATACGAAGGCTATGAATACAGTTAGGAGTTTTATATGAATGAAAAAGTTGGGAAACACTGTGCTTTTGCAAGCATCAGCTTCAGATCTCAGGTACCACTGGGTTTACCATCTGGTATCCCTCACTGCATTCAGCTCTTAATATCACTGCTAACATAGGCAAGCGACTATACTTCAGAAGGACTGATAAAATAATGAAGAGTCCTTTAATCTACAGGAAACCATTGTAGTCAATTTATAAGAAATATTGCATCCCTTTGTAGGATGTGTAATTATTTTCTATTAATCATGTGCTATAAAGCTACATTATGTGGTTATTCTGTTATCACTAGAAAGAGGCCTGCAGTCAGCTCCTGACAATGTTAGGTAATTACTAACACAAAGCTTCTTTCTCCTTATGTAGAAACGCTATCAAGATCCAGAGGTGCTGTGATGCTCGCTGTATGAAAATAACTCTCCAAAGAAATTCAATAACTGCAAAATGAATTGCTCCAAGGCAAATAGAGGGATAGGAGAGGGGGGCAGGGCCAGATCCAGCCACCCTGCAATGAGGAGAATGCACAAGTGTGCGGCCACGCTCCACCATGTGACAGGGAGCACATTTGCCATACCAGGCAATGTCAGCAGGGCTGGGGGGAGGAGGGGGCCACCACAACCCCCCTGCCCCCCCTGGAAGACAAGCACCAGGGCAATGGAATATATTATGCCACATAATATGAAATGACCAAATGCTTTCTAAGCTACTTCTGCATTTCCACTGTCATAGACTGGATTATTTTTTTTCCCCAGCAGAAATTTATTAACCAAAGTGAAGTAATTTCACAGGGCAGGAAGGAACAGGTTATGATTTAACATGCTGGCAAAATACTCTCTGTACAGCATGCCAGATAGCAGGGGGTAAAAATCCCATAAGGGTTTACGGGCTCCTTAAATGCTCTCAACTGAACACACTGTGAGCAAATGCTTCTCCTTGTCCTCATGCCACCCGTTTCACTGCACTGATGTCCTGGTACCCGTGACTTCGTGAGACAATGATCATAAAACCTTTTGTACTTAGGGAAAACACAATAATTAGCAATATACTCTCTGTTTTCTACAGATATCATTTAAGTCCTAGATTTTAGTGCTCTACAGAAGAGAATTTTGGTATTTTGACATACAAAATGAGAAAAATTTTACACTTGAGGATTTTCAAAGCAGTTGCTACCTTTAGAACAGTTCCTCTGCCAATATGAGATTCTCCAGAAGCTTTGCAGCATATAAACTTCTACTGACTACAGCAAAAATTGAGAACATCTAGTTCTTGTGCAATTACTCTCCATTGTTAAATACATATGGTATGTTTTTTCGTATTTGTGAGTTTTTTTATTTGTTTGGTTTTAAAAGAGTTGCTGAAAATTATCATTGTGTTTAAATGCCTTGAAGAAAAAAAATTAGTTGTATTTAAAAAAAATACAACTGAAGTATGTGAATTCAAGATTTTTCTCCTTCCTTCTTCTAGTGGCACTGTAATACCGACTTATAGGGTGAATATCTGCAAACATTAAAACTTAAAAGCAAAACGTATCTATTGCCCTGTTTGGGGTTAAAATAAGTAACCTCTACTATCAAGCTAAATATGTGTCAGAAGCAGGGATAAATTTTTTGCCAAGAACATCCTAGGGTACAATTTTGGCAAGATAATAGTTTAAAACATCTCCTATTCATCCAGGAGATTCATACTAGCTTAAAAGTTTTAGAACTTCCTTTGGTGTAATTGTTGAATGATACACTATCAACCAGGGAGCAGTTTTGGCACAGAACAGCATTTTCTCTAAAAGCAGAGAATGACAAATGTCTTAAATAACTGAATGAGACTTCTTCACAGGTAGTAGAGTTGTTTTAAGACAGCAATAAAATGGTCATCTTTAAAAATGTAAGCGCCAGATTTATTGTATGGTTGCGTTATTAGGTTTTATTTCCCACAATGACATGAGAGAAAATATACAGCAATTAAAGATTTCCAATATAAATCACAGTAAGCAGACTGAGTTCTGAACCAAAACAACCCCCAGAAAACACCCTGGAACAATAGAAAGGCCATTTTATTTTCCATTAGATGACACGTGGCCAACTTTTTTTCTAATCTGATAGGTAAAGGCTTACATATTATCAGTATGCAAACCAACAGAGCTAGAGCCACTTTGCATTAGCTCTAGCCAACCTTCTCTTTAAAGGCCTTCACTGTTGTCTTTAGACATATACTTATTGTTCTCCCATCCTCACCTGTAAAGATGAAAACCAAACAAGCCAGGAAACAGGCAGTGTACAACTGAGTATTGCATTTGAGTTTTGATCAGAACCCTCCCACTGAAGGGAATCTCCCAAAGCTCCCACCTTCCCCCCACTGGCTCCCTTTGCAGAGCCATCAGCCTCAGAGCACACACTCTACATTTATTTCAGATAAAGCTAAAATGGAAGATGCACTTGAACATGCTCCAACCATTAATGTGTTCTCATTCCACAAAACCAGGCTAGACCTCTTTGGACATCAAATAGCTTTGAAAAAGCATGGTGTGGACACCAGGGCTCAAGCACTAAGTGTTCCATTCTGCAAATCTGCTCCTACTGGTACTCCCTATTTGTTAGAGGAGGCATAGGCAGTATGGCCATGGAATAGAAATTACAGACCTCAGTATGATCAGCCAGAAAACAACCTGACAAAACACTCAGGATTTTAGTATGTCTTTCACATCTTTTGGAAAAAATACTGAATAAATACATTTTATTAAGATTATACAGCTAGTGAACAAAATGTTCACAGTGATTCTGAAACAGCTGCATGATTAAGTTGCACCTTTATTTCATAAACAGTAACATGAGCTGTGGAGATTCTTTGTCTTTTCACTAGGCAAAAAATGCAGGTTGAGAGGTGAGCATTTTAACGTTTATTGTATTGAAAGAACAAAAATCTGCCACACTTGAAACCACAACCACTGAAAATACAGGGTAATCTAAGCACCAAGTTTACTCTACTTTCATGAAAAATTCTTGAGCAAAAGGTTGTCATAGATGAGATTTCCATGAATCATAAATACCAGAGTGAGCAGCAATGGTGTGCAATGAAATAATAGCAATTAAAGAGAATTCTAGTTTAAGATATAATATCTGTTTTTGAAGAATTTTCTATTTTAATACAAATATAAATAAGTATATTAAATTAGTTTAATGTTAAGAAATGCCAGTAATTCTACTAAGCAGATGCCCACTAACATATCGAGGTAAATTTTCACTATTACTTGCATTTGGCTGATGAAACTATGGAACTTCATAACACAAAATATAAACCTAAAGCAAATGAACAAGTACTGCAAGTGTTGCACTTGCATAAATTGTGCATACAAAACTTAGGAAAATAAAACAGAACTACCTCCATCCACAGTTATCTTTGTTCCTGGAAATTGATTTCTTGAGTAGAGCTACGGAAGATTTATAAAAATGATTGCTATACTATGGTCTGTTTTCCCATTTATCACGTGGGCTTGAAAGCAAAGGCAAGCCCATAAATGAGCAGGAGTTAAGAGCAATCTTCCTTTTAGAAAATAGGACTACAAAGTATTGCATTTCTAACAGTCAATATTAACTAAGAAATGTTATTAACAAGTCTCTTTATCAGTACAGCTATATTTTTTTATTACAAAATGGAATAAGGATATATCGTTTTCAGAAAGTTCACATCATTCATAGCATAAGTGATAAAAGCCACTTGAATATTCAAGAATATTATAAATTAAAATAATAGTAATAGTATATCTGTACAGATACATTGATCAATTAATCTGAAATGTTAACAACGTTTTTAAATAAAGTTAAGAAGTACTATTGTGATAGTTCTGTTAATTCTGCTCAGATTAAAAACTCAACTTTTGAGGGAAACTTGGTAGAAAAACCTAGAAAGAAGTTGTGAGGCTTTTGGGGCTTTTTTGTAAAAGCCCACAGGACTGCTGCCACACAAAAGCCACAACTGACATAAATATTTAGAAAATAGCTTAAATAGTTCCTGAATACACCTTTAAAACAAGAAAAACATGCTTTTCTACAGTAACTACACTAGTTGGGCATAGGTATTTCTGTTGTCAGAGTATGAGCTCATGTTCAGTGCAATAATACTGAGTTTTGATGCTCCTTTAAAAGCAAATTCTGAGGATTTGTCTTTGCATAATACTTAGTTATTTTAGGAAGTAAACACTGCCAAACTGAAACCATGCTCATTTGTCTAAAAGACATTTACCTAGAAACTTAACATGGAACATATTGTTCCTCTTGCTTTATTTAAATTCTATAAATCCCCAAATTTGCTAAACTGGTTTATAATTACTTCTGTTATACTAATGATCTCATTTCTTGGAAACTAATAGTTCCTTTCTCCCTAATTTCTATACAGGTATGAAAAAAGCTGGTAAAAATATATTGCTTTGGTATAACTATTGCTGGGAGAGATGAATATCTATCTTATCACGTTCATCAGAGCAGGCTATACCATTTATATTTCACTGTAAAACAAAGAACTATTACATGTTGCACAAATATGCTCGATATTTTGTTAATGCTTCACCCTTCCTACTATAACATGGCTATACCCGTACTTACTTCCTTATCAGCAAAATGTGATTTTCAAGAGTAATGTTCCTGGGTGACATATGATAGAAAGGCAATAAAGCCACGGCTAGGTTCAGCTGAAGCTGAATTTATGACACCATTTTGGATGCATACACATCGCCCTCCTGTCAGTACCTGCATCTCTCATTTTCAACCACTAGATGGTGTGAAAAAATTAAAAAATTGCCTAGGATTCCTGCCGACTGCCACAAATCCGAGTATTAATGTAGCGGATTAGGAAATATTTTAGAAGAAAAGTCTTGACCCACTTCAGGATGGTTAGGCTCACTTTTCCTTTGGTTATATTTTCACTTGCTGGACAAAGAACTCATAAATGATTAGACCTTGAAACTGAATCAAGTGGAGGGTTAAGATAGATAATTCTCTGGCACTTTCCCCTCCAAGGACCCTAAATTCCCAGCTGACAGTAGTGGCCAACACTCATTTTTCTGAAAAAGCTGTAACAATCTTTAAGGGAAACAGGGCTGAATTTTCTGGGCTGTATTTTGGAGTAGAAATCACTCCCATAGAGAGAGGTTCTATATATCTGGAGCAGCAGCAAGCCTGCTTCAAGGACCGATTACGGATTAATCACGGTGTGGCAACAGGACGGTTGATATACAGAGGACAGCTTAAGCTACTGTTTTTCTATTTGGCTCCATTTTTTAAATTAAATTTCTCACTCTTTTGGGGAAGGAGTAGCAAACAATTTTTTGCACCTACAAGCTGAAGATTAAGATTTTATAGTTCCCATAATGTACCCAAAGAGCACAGCCCACAAAGAGGCCAAACTCGTACAGTGGAATCCATTCGCTCATGGGCTTTTTGGGGGGAGCGAGAGGGGGAAGAGGTGGTTATTTTAAATTAGTACAATTCTTCAGTGCTGAATAACTGCTTGAAAGTTTGCCCAATCCACAGGCTTTATTCAGCCTTTAGTAATGCAATTCAGTTATTAGTTTAAGTGACAATGAAATACCTCAAAAGACATACATGGTCAAATTAATATTAGTAATACATCTTCTATATTTTTATATAGGACTGTCCTTCTATCCATAAATCTTAAATTTATTTAAAACAGAAGCTGTTACATTTATTATCCAGAAATGTAGTCAAAGGTATCACAGAAAATTTAAAGCAATTGTGACAAAAGTTAATTTGAAACTAGGACAAACAGATGCCTTTAGCTTTCATGCACCTACTTGTGTATTTCAGTGACCTACAATATTTTTTGTGGTAATTACACTGAATGGCAATTAGACAGATGCATATTTTAAAAAGTAGTTTTTATCAATGAGAACTTTAAAAGCTCAGCTTTTTTTTTTCTAATATATGGGGAAAACAGAAATTTCCTCTGATCAATTGTTCAGAGGCAGACTTCAATGGACCATGAGATATATATTTTAACAGAGGTTTTGGTTTTGTTGGAGAGGTCAAGGAAAAATCCGAAAATTAACCAACATTAACATAGATTAAAACTTCATGCCTTTACTGTTCAGTGTCAATTCAGATGAGAGAAATTATCTTTCTCATTTGCTTTGGAAACAGAAAAGTAGTAAAAATTGCCCAAATATGTCAGAGCAAACAAATTTGGAATCTGAGCTCTCAGAACAATAACAATATATATACAAAGATGAAAGCACAGTTCAAAAAAACAAACCATCTTCTGTAGCAAGATCCAAAAAAAGTCAGAATCAGCAGAGTCAGGAATATAAAACAGGAAACAAAAAACATAACATACAAGATAACTTAAAATTCTACAAGGTTAACTTCTACAAGCAGAAAGTACATTGTCTCCTGTTAAGTCAGTTAACAAATGGTAGCCAAGATTTAACAAGTAAATAAACATGCTTTAAAGTGAATTCCTGTTATATGGCTATGTTTTAATTGTGATTATAGTTCATTTGACAAAATAATTAATTGCAGTGACTATCTGATTGCATACAAAGGATCTGAAAGGGAGTGCCAATTTCCCCCCACCAAACTGTGGGAATGTGCCCTTGTGCCATGGCTCTCTTTTTACAACCATGTAGCCCCAGTAGTGTCTCATACCTTGCTGATAATGTAGATAACGTCACCACGTTTAAATGTCAACTCATCAGTTTCATCTCCTGTGCAGTCCCACAAACCTTGATAGAAATTGGCATAATCGGTATTTTCGCTATCTGCAAAGAAAACAGCATCTAATTATAAAACAACCAAGATTGAGTATAGCTAAAGTTACTCTTTAAATCTCCAGATAGTACAAAGCAATTTATTAGCACACATTTCTTATTCCTCTTTTCAGAAACAGCTCCCTCCTGCCATGAAAGCAAGTGAAAAATAAGTTTAATGCACAAGCCCTTCACTGGCAAGTTGCATCACTGAGAGACATGTAGCTACAGGCTTTCAAAGCATTTTTCAAAGCTGCAACTTAAAGCAGCTATTTTTCCTCTACCACTGTATTTCTAGCAAGCCATATATGTATCCCAACTTGAAACTGATAAAATTGCTAGAATACAATTAATAACGATCAGTGAAAGGAAGCTAAAGTATTTTGTGATACACTCTCCCTCTCTCTCCTGTTCCAACAAAATTAAACAGCTTCTCTGAGAACGTTTGAGATAATCCTTGATTCTTCCTTCTGAAATACTGGAGAACTTGGAAACTGTTGCTGAAGCTGCATTTCAAAAATATTTGTGTCAGCTCCAGTTTAGGACATTAAGCCCTGGCTAAACGTGCAACTACACTACAGTCATAAACTCATCCTTCTAACAGCATAAGCACAATGGATGTGCTGTGTTCAAGCTGCCATACAGACCATTAACTGATTGATTATTTAGCACTCTTTGCTCTGTAATACGGCAATAACACAGTAATAAATGCTTTGTCATACATTTACAATACAGAGTACATCTATTGAAACACAGTGCTCACACACAGTTAAATACACTGGCTGCTTCTGTTGCACTGCAAACTATTTCCTGTTTTTAATTCCATGAGAATGGAGTGTGATGAGTTAATGCAAAAAGAATGTAAGCAATACCACTAAGATGACCGGTTACATTATGTATACACTAACCAGACAGAATGTATATGTACTAATAATTTACATCACTGGAAAGCTATCTTCTAATTCTGATAACATAAATATCACTGAACTGGCTGGATCAAGGCTGTCATCTTAGTTTTGTTATATGATCCTTGAACTGCGGACTTGCTGGTTATTCCAACATATACCAGTTACATTTGCATGTTGTTAGCACTCTACACCATTATTTATAGTTTACACTTTAACCATGACTGGTTCATTATATTACCAAAAAATTCTGCTAAAATATCAAGTACCAGAAGATAGAAAGCATCTCACTATAAAAGAATAGCTGTACTCAACTTGTATTCTTCTCTATTTTGGCAAATACTTAATTTGAATTTTAATATTCTCTGTATGAGCAAGAAGAGCTTGTTTTCTCTTTCTCTATTTCAGTCTATGTTCTGTGCTATCTTGTTTGGGTGGCAATACTGTCATAAGGCTAAATATTTCACAACCTTCAATTCAAAGCTGCTTCTCCAGTTACCCACAATTTAATTTTCCATAAAGTGGTGATTAGGAGCTACGACTTGCTGTGTAGCACTAGGGGGCGTTCTGGCTGCCAGGGCCCAAAATCTTCTGTCCTCACCCCAAAAGCATCAATTTTTTATCAATTGAAATGAAAGCTCACAATCATTCAGAAATAAGAAATTTGGTTATTTAAAAATACACAGACATAATCATTTCAACATGAAGGCATAATCAGTTTGAAATGTTGCACCTCCAGATTTTGGCCTTTCCTATTTTTCACCTCATTATATACCAATTTAGCATTAGACAATTATAAATAGTAACGCTGGTTAGCACAAAATTAATTTGTGGTAAATATTAAATCAGAATCTCTCCTTGGTCATTTCTTACTGTACTGATCACAGTTCCCAACTCTGTCATAAACAATAACATAAGTCCACATGAGAAAAAAAAAATAAAAGAACTGTTTTCATATATCCCACTTCTCAAATCATTCATTAGTTGGCTTATTGATTTTGTATAAAACACATTAATCAGGACTTTTACTTCTTCAGAACATCACTGAAAGAAATCATGACTTTTCACACTGACCTTTACCACTTTGAGCTCTGCTCTTACATTTATGTGCCTGAAGTTATTCCTGTTAACACTAAAGTGAGTTGCAACAGAAGAGACCCAACAGGGAGTGGGACGTGTCTCTCCTTTTATGTTCATCACGAGCATTTAATTAAGTTTTTAAGTGAAAAGCAACTCAATTAATAATGTGAATACACTGGAAAGATGCATTTTAAAATAAGCTTCTTGCAACAGCAAAGATACTGACCAAAGACTAACCATGGCTCTGCACCTTCATTTGTGAATTCAATGTAAGATAGGGTTGTTTAAATCAGAAAGCCACATTTTTCAAAAAAAAAATATACCAGTATACCAGGAGTACAGAAACAAAAAACATGGAAAGAAAGTGGCAGTGTAAGTCGGTGAACAAGAATAACTATGCTGGTCTTTCAAGAAGTGTTAATTTCAAATCTGAAATCCCCTCTCATGCCCACCAGCACAAGTTTCTCCAAATTCTATAAGGTCAACTACCTATACATAAAAGACAATTGTAAATGTAACTTCAGACTTTATACATCTAAAGTGGAAAAGGCTTCATAAAATGATTCATAGTGCTTACAAACACAGGTGTAGAATGAAGAAAAAGAAAAAAAGGCTGCAAAAACCTCTGCAAAATACAAGTCCACTCATTCTTACTTTGGTCCCTTTCAGTTTGAGAAGACCTTGACAAATTTCCTTGTATTGCCTTTGATTGCAAAATCATTTTAAAAAAGCATAAAACAAAACCAGGAGGTCTGAGTAAAGGAATTTGGCATTTATATGGCAGTGAAATAATCTGAAGCTTCTTAAATACATGTAGTACCTGAAAACAGATGGATTTAGCATCAAGAACTTACGTGCCCATTACAGCTCAAATTCAAAGGGTATTGATTTGCTGGTGTTACTCTTACAATTACACTCTATTCTCAAACATTTAAAATGTTGTGTGTCTTAAAAATACTATGATGACATAATTGCTAAACTGAAATGTGTTGCATTTTGAAGGTATGGTCACTTGGCCACAAATACAAATAAGACATGATAAAAAAAACATTAAGTGTGTAGCTGAGGGCAGAAAGCAGTTTGGTTTTACCTGCCCACTGCTTTTAAGACTACCAATCCCAAGAAATGGGTGAGTAGGATTTTGGATAGGTTGTTTCTCCAGAAACTATTTCTTTCATCCCAGAAACTATTTCTTTCATTCCAGGACAGTTACCTCAATGAACTATTATCCAATAGTTTCCAGTATTTTTCCTAAAATAATTCCTTGTGGTTTACTTCTGCCATCTCTGCCTTTCCAGTAACAGTCATAGGAACAATGGATATTTTTGCTCAATATACTGATGAAAACAATTCAGAGTTATTTTGACAGATCAAAAGGCAATGGCTGCCAGCCTCTCTGACCATAGTCTCAGACTGCTTATTTCACTGAAAAATACTATCATCTGACAATACATGCTTGAAGAAAGAAGGGTGAACAGTTCAGGTAAAAAAATTTTTTTTGGCAAATATATCACTCAAGCATGCATCTCAAATATTAGACTGTTTAAAACTTAGGAATGCCCAAGCATTATTCAAGGGAGAAAAATTATAATAATATTCTAACAACCACAACAGGCAGAAAAGAAGAACCAAACCACAATTTGAAAAACAGATTAATAGTGCATATTTCAGAGGGATTTAAGTGTGCTTTCCTACTGCAGCCTAAAGCCAATGTAAGTGCAGGTTTAATTTCTGCCCCCTACATTGTGACAATATTTGCAATTCCCATTTCTGAGCACAAACCTGACAGAACACTAAATTGACCAAAACAAAAAAAGCATGAATTACAACCTAAATATGAAAATGCACTACATAAAACATTAGGATAAATGTGATTGTCCCTGATTTCCCTCAGTCATCCATTTTAACACTGGTGGCATGTAAGTTAGCAAACCCTACTATGGTTGTGATTTAGAGCCAGTAGTTTTATTATTTGCTTGCACATTCCTTGTGGGATGAAGGAATACATGTGAATGTTTCCCATTCACAACTGAGGTTCACTGCCTAGTATATTAAACAGCTTGCCATTCTGACTCATGTTCCTCAACTCTTGGTAAGATTTTTCAAAAGTTAATAGTGTCAGATTTGAAGATTACTTAACAACATTTGGTAAAGACAAACTTTAGCCCCTTTTGGTAAAGATGTGCTCAATTTTTACCACAGTGAAGGCTTAAAGATGGTGATACAGCTGAAGTTCAAAATTAAGGCTACCAGAATGAGTGTCTTACACAAGTGATCTAGACTCTCAGTTTTGAGTCTCAATCACCAGACAAGACAAGCCCTGTTAAAGAATCCAGTTATTTGTTAGTTCTGATGATGTCCTAAACTTCAAAAAATGCCTGTTACTTACGTGCCCTTTATCCCACAGGCCAGAAAAGTTACAAAATAAGGGCAAAACAACTGTAGTATATTTATTTGGACTCAAACTTTAATGTATTCCAAGATGTTTGGGTTAATCTTTCTCACTTTCCTCCTCCTTTTAGTTACCCTAAAATCAACATATTTACACTGATAAAGCAAAAAAAAAAAAAAAAAAAAGACACTTACTGAAATCATGGTTGTGAAATTTATAATGGGTAGATAGTCACAACAAAAAAGACACAGCAAGCCATATTATGTAACTGAAACTATTCAGTGCTTTGGTATTTTTAAATTATTAGGTCACTAGCAATTAGTGCAAAGCTATCCAGCAGCAAGAGTCAGCACCAAGAACGACAGAATAAAAAGAACTTGAGTCTGAAAGTTAATAGAAGTAGAAATATGTTAGGGCAAGAAAAGAGGAGGAAAAAAAAGAAAATTTTTTTGCACTAGTCAGCTTGAGCTCATAGACAATTTGCAGAATATTTTCTGTGAGTTCAGGTTTAGTAAAGCTAGGCTATAAATTAAACTTAAGAATGTATGTGCTGTTTGTGTAGAAAATCATAAAATATTCTCAGGTCATGTCAGATATTTATGATGTGATGCCTATCAGAAATACTCATGTCAACTCAGCCCTAGAAGTCAAACAAATTTCCAGTGTTAAATAGTGAACTATGTAAGATCAGATCACAAAACTATTGCTTGAAATGAACCTGACATCTGGGGGAAACTGCTATGGTATTTTCAATGACATTATACAAATACTAATAAGACTGATAAGGCTGTTCTCATAGCAATTAAAATTTTTCAAAAATGCAGATGCTAAGGTTTTGGTTTTTTAAAAGTATGACCAATTAGAACTTCAGAAAGGTACATTAGTGAAAAAAAATGCTGTTGGCAACTTTATAATTGGATTGACCCCATGCTCCATTATGACAACACACTCATATAATTACAGTAATGTCTAAATGAGTACTAAATATTAAGGCTGTAATGAGTCATGTTGTTTTACACATGTTTTTAGCAGAGCACAATGCTAACAGCATCTGATGGCTTGGCTCTTGTTTCCTTTCCAAGAAAAGCAACCCTAAACTCCTCACAGCAACCTGTTCCTGGCTTTCCTGTATGGGTCAGGAAATCAGGCCTCTGTTTCCTCTCCACATGTTGCAACAGGAAGAGCACTGCAGAGCTACTTCCTAAAGGAACTCTTCTTGCCCACCCCTTCCTTGACAGCCCTGAAAGAATTATGTGTTTTATGTACGATGGGGGAAGGAGAGCCAGCTTGCATGTCAGTGCCGGTCACAGTTACAATGCAGCAGATCTCAGAAAGGTGTAAGGTCTGATAAGAAGCTACTCTTCTCTACTTGCTGTGTCAAATCACCAGTAGTTTATCTAAAGGTCTGTGCCCTTGAAGCACAAAAATACATTGTTTTTAAGCATAACTGGAAATACCCTTCTATCAAGAAAAGTTGCCTGCCTATGTGACTTTACATGGTGCATGCAGTTATTTTTCCAGTCCCAGAGATAATTAGCACAAGGGCGCTTTGCCAAGCTAAAGCAGAGAGAATATCCTTCACAGCCTTTCTGGGCATTTGTGTCCTTTTCCAATTTTTATGCTGCTGTCACTGGACTCTGGCATTTCTTACCCGATTCATTTGCTTTCTCTGGTAATCATATGCAATGAAGATATGCATGGCCAACATTTAAACAGGCTGCAGATCAATTAGTGGTCTTAAGTTTATCTGATTTTTATCAAAGAAGACAGAGCTTTGGGTCGATTGTCAGAGCCTGTGTCAAGTTGACCTTTTCAGAGACGTCTACATTGCCAGTCCCTTGGGCAACTTGTTGTCCCCTGTTAGTCTCTGAATGGCAGAAGTCTGTTCTGCTCAAGCACAAAGTATACACAGATGTCTATATTACATTCTTATAGGTTTGACAGCAACTGCATGTTGTATCTATAAACTGTCCTTTAGCAGTGACACTTCCTCAATGATGATAAGCTAATTTATGCAACTAAATCTCCTTTGTGCAGAAATGAAAGCTAATTGAGTCATTACAAAGTAATTCAGGAAGGAATACCTTGTATAAATTGGCTTACTTTATAAATCCTTCTCAAGTGGTTTTCATGCATCCTAAGTGGTGCTTAAGCAGTTTTGCTGCCATCACATACCCGGATAAAAAAGATAGTTTCACAGAGCTATAAAAACGTTATTTTAAAACAGCAAATGGAAGAAAAAAGAAAATAAATGTAAAAAGAAAGTGTATACACAAGATAAAGAGGGAAGGTTTTAATTACCTGAAACAGTGGTAACTACCTCCTGGCTCTCATTGCTTGGCACTTCAGCGTTTGAAGAAAGACGTTCTTCTGCAAAACACATAACTGCAAATGAAATTCTGAAGGGTCACCTCAGCCCACATCAGCCTGAAAAACACACTCTATATTTCCAGACTGTAAGCCTTGTTTACTATTTTGCACTTATACAGAAGTTGGAACATTGTTATTTCTATGGTTTCCGCCATCCATTCAAACACTCCAAGAGCTTTCTTTCAAAATCTCAGTTGTGAACATCTGTTTCCCTTTTCACTCTGGTCTGAATGCAGTCAAATAGAGCTGCAGTTCTGCTGATTTTCAGTCATTCCAAGATAATTAGAATGAGGATCCTCTTCTGCTGCATACATTTCTTGCCAGAAAAGGATAAAGAAAAGGTGTGAAAAAGAATCCCCAGCCCAAGCAATAACTCAAGAAAGCAGTATGCAACGAAAGGAGACGACATCTTACCTTCAACACTACCCTACAGACACAGTAGCTCAACACCTGCATGATGGGAACACAGCCACTACAGATACCATGCCTTTCACTGCTCCTGCCCACTGTGCCTGACCACAGTTTTAAGCAAGCCAGACTCTATCAAATGACTTAGTGCAAGTTTAGGAGACGAGGAAAGAGAAAACCTGGCAGTGATCAGCTCTAAAGCGTGTTTTCTGGCTAGCAGGCTTGGAACGCTCTGAAATCCCCATAGGCAATTTCAAAAGATGTGCTCCATACTCCCTGTCTGGCACAGACATTGAACTCTCTCATGTCCAGACCCTCACATGAGTAAATCCACACTCCACTCAGTACAGGGACATCAGATCAGCTCTCACATTTCCCAGTACAGCAATACCAGATCTGCTACTTGCATTTCCCATTCTACAATTCTGTTGATGATGTAAAAAAGGGGAACAAACTTTCAGCTGAATCCTGCCTTTAGGTTCATAAGGAAGTAGAAACAAATGTATCTGGGCATTTACAGTATATCAAAACTGACAAGGCTGCTGTGCTGAATGAGGAAATAGTATATTGATAAACCCACTTCTCAAACATGAATTGGACTTTTAATACATTTAAACTATCTGGTCTCGCTACTCATCACATCTTAAAAAGAAGCTTGAGTATCTGTATAAGATACACATTTCAGCAACTAATTTTGATATTTTACTAATGACAGACAATAGATAAAGTACTCACAGTGTTCCTCATTGTGCAACTCTTATGTAATTGCTCATTTAATTTGACAGAGAGTGAATTTTATATCGAGTTCAAAGGATTTTTTAGCCTTGTAAAAATTTTATCTATCCACAAGACTGTTCCTGCAAACATTAAAGCAGATGTTTAAAGCACAAGAGTAGACCTGTTGGAATGAGTATGCATAATTGCTGCTAACCTCTATACACAGTCCTTCAAATATTACAATTACATCATAAGATTCACACTATGAAGAGCTTTGAAATTCTGCCCTACTAAACCAGCAAGATTTTTTTAATTGAACCTTGACTAGTTAAAAATCTGGTCAATATTAATATAAAATACTTTTTAAGCCTAGGTGGGGGGGAAACAGAGGAAAAAAAATCCTAGCAATAGAACAGGAGAAATCTGAAGCTGTAGTACACAAAAAACCACTCTAAACTATGTACTGCATTCAGATGTTCAAATGTATTCCCCTACTTGGCATTAACATTTGTCACACATTTCCAAGTATGCTCATCTGTTTATTTTAAGAACTCACAATTGGAGCATAAATGGCAAAAATGCATCCCTATGTGCTGTCCAGAGCACTAGGAGGCACTGTCATTCTGTGGGTTCCCTACCATGGTTACACCCCTCACAGGGAATAGTACCCCACTATCAGTCACATTTTCTAGATTGCTCCCTTTCCCCAGAAAAAAACACCTTCATCCAACACACTCAGTATTATATTATTCTTTCATTAAATAGATACTGATATTACATGTTACTGAATGTTTGGAACCTAAATCAGTTGCTATGTTGAATGTCCTATGGATTTTAACTCTATCATTTGTCATGGTCATCAGACTAGTTAAACTGAGGACTGACTCCAGTAGAGGGTATCCCAACTAAAGTAAAGTAGCAGCAGTGGTTTGAAGAGACTGTTTTTAAGGTACAGCTGAATACATGTAGACTGCATTGTGATTTCACAGATAATATTTAGAATATATGTATTCTTCTGAAAAAATTATTTCCTAGAAACAAGAGTTAACCAGATCCACATCTGAAGATATGAAAATGTCTGAATCAAAGCTCTTTGAATTCCAAAAGGTGCCAAATTCAAGCAAAAACTCACCATATTTGCATACTGGTTTGGATCTCAACCATCCCCACTTATCCCATCATGCTTTACACTACAGAGATGTCACAGAGAGGTTGTCAATGTTTCAGGTACAATTAGATGGGAAGAGGCACTCCAAAAGCATGCTGGACATGGTCCAGCTGCTAATGGGCATTCAGTCCATGGTATCAGGCTAAAGTGACTCCATAGGAAACCTCCTCTGAAACATGCACAACAAACATCAGGTCCTTGGTACAAATCTCTGCTTTATGAATCTGTTGCAAATGGTTCATACTATTTGCAAATGCAATCATGCTCAGAGTGCAGCAGAAGTTGTAGTAGGCTTGGCTTAGGGTAGTAAAAAAGAACCTGTGGTTCTTAATTCATGTTTTGTGGTATTATGGCCTGAAGCAGTAACTATGTGCAGGGGGTGTCCTTTAAACACAGCAACCTCGATTACCTCAGGAATTACAGCTGCAGTCTGATGCAACATGCATAACTTTGTGTTGCAACATGGCATAGAGTCAAAAGATGAAAAATTAAATTTAAAAATACTGTAGAAATGCTTCTGGGTTTTTTCAGATACTTTGTATAAGGAGTCATGCATACCTTTAAAATAATCTGTTTAGTTTTGCCTCTGTACATCTTCTTCACGCCATCACTATCACTGCACAGAGAGAATATTCTTCTCCACCTTCTTACTATCAAAATGAGACTAATCTACACTAATCAAACCAATGAACTCTTCTAGAGCTGTAGATCCTAAGAACCTCTGAGATACAGATTATGTTCCATACTATGCTAATACTTAAGATACTTAATGGCAAACAACCTACAAAATTCTTGCAATAATGCAACAAGGAACTAACTATATTTGTTACAGGTTTTTTTCAGTTAGTCCATGAAAGTTGTTGAAAATAATTTACTTATTCAATTTGCAGTTTGAAGAAAAAACAAAAATAATCACCCAATCACATATGATTCTACCATCCACAAAATTTAAGAATTGAACAATGAATTCTACATTTGCTGAGGTTTTTTACATGAATCCATTAATTTTTTTTCTTTCAATTTCTTTTTCTTAAAGAGAGGAAGGAAAAAAGATTGGACTACTTGAGTATAAAACAGCTAAGAGTTTGGCTTGAACAGTGCATTCCTCCAACGGAATGTGGTATCTCCATGATAAACATGTACAAATTTAGCAGTTTCCTCTACTAACATGTTACTTAACCATCTTTTTACATTAGATTCTAATTTAATACCATTATTACGTAGTATTTTATTGCCTTCTAGTTTCTGACACATTGTCATTGCACAATACTAGTTTACACCTTGAATAATCCCAGTTTGTGAGTTAATATATTCTATTCAATGCTTTGATTACAGTAAACAAAACCAGCTCAGCTATGCAGCAAAATCTACCAAACCACACAGATGGTTATAAGCTTTTCATTGTGTGGTTTCCATAGCAATCATATTGCAAATCTGGAAGCTTCTTGCAAATAAGCAGCTTGTATTTACATGCCTCTCGGCTGCAGCATGGAACACAAAAGCAAGTTAAGTTATTATTCCAATCATATATTGTTAGCAACATGACTGGAAGATGTTTTGATCAGTTCAGATAAAAAGTACTGCAGTGAACTAATTTTTCATCTATTTCATAATGATAGAAGCAATCACACACTTGTAATGCACATTCATGTCTCTTCATTTAAAATCTCGCTGTAGTGTCAGAAGGTTATAAACATTCAAACAAGTCTTGTAAGATAGAGCCCCCACAAAAAAAATTCTATTATTAAATAATCAATTAAAGAAACTACACAGTGTCTTTACTATTATACTTGGCAGGAGAGATGCATGCAAAAAAACAGGCGTGTACATGAATTTTGCTTACACCAAATATCACAGGTCTACATTGTTTTGCCCAAGAAAAAGTAAAATAAATAATAGCATGTTAACACCAAGAGTATTACCCTTCCACACTGCTTTTTTGCTACCAAATAATAACTCTGCACAAATAAGAACTTTCAAACCCAAATAAAGGCTTACCATGGGAAAGAGTCAAGACCTTTTCTCTCCAGAATTTATAATTTTATTAAATGACCCACACCCTCATAACAGATGGATTATTACTCTAATAAGGAAGATAAATCAACCCAGCTATGTAATTTTTTTAAATTAGCAAGAATTAGCTTTTTTAAAAACAAGAGTACTTGTTCTGAGAAACATTTAATATTAGGAAGCAGCAAGAAATACACAAAATTTAAGAACAAGTTTGTTTCTATAATTTGACCAAACTGACATCTTCTGCTAGCATTTGTGGTGACCATTTGTGGCTAGTGACCATATGGGTCAAAGGAATAAGTACTAATGTCCTGTTTTATGCAGGGCCAGCAAATTGCCTTACCTGTGGTCACTGCTCCCCAGCCTTGGGGATGGGGTCCTCTGCAGCACTTTGACCTGCACTGGCCTGTACACTTCACCCAAACTCTTACAGGGTTTTAGCCTCAGCAGCTTCATAGAGAATCTAGTATGCTTCCTTGCTTTGCTGTGTATATTTATAATGGCAGGGATTTTCATTTTTGCTATCTTCTTTAGACTCCAGATCCACCCATTATATATGAGCGAAATCTCTCTGTATGAAGAGATCTTCAAATGCAATTAGCAAAACTCCAACTTGGATAATCCTCCAATATTCCCAAAGATCTGTCCCTTTCCCCCAGCTCCTCTGGGACATGGCAGATTACTGGAAGATTTACACACAGTTTCTTGACATTTCACCTCACCCTGCATTCCCATTAGTACCCTAGTGTACTCTGTAAACAAGGCAACAATTTGGAAAAGGCTGCTGAAGGTACTATTGTCTAGCCACGGTGTGAGTTCAGGGGGCAGCAGAGAGAGGGTGACAGACTCTTGTATTATTAAAGCTCCACCTGAGTGTCCAATAATGCATGGTTTGAGAATGAAAATGCCTCCAGGACAGTGAGAGAAGTAGGAAACAAGTTGGTTGCTAGAGAAGAGATTCTAAACCTGATTATCTTATAACATTATATTTCTTACCATGGCAGAAGAGAGGATATTTTATTACTACTTATATGGGTCAGCTTACCACCCAATAGCTCAAACAAAAAAAGTTATATTCCTGTGTGACAAACTTGAGTGTAAAAAAAGCCGATTTCAAAAACACAAGCAGAATGATAGAAACAGGTCACCCAAACAGAGGCTAAAAACACTGGGATTGCAGAAAAGATGACAGCATATGTCAGCAGAAGCAGAAGTTGCATCTGACTAAATGGTCATCTTTGCATTCAGAAACATGACAGGAAATAGGTAATACACAATGGTATTCCAAAAGAATACAGAAAGAGATCTCTGGGCCATGAACAATATAGAAATACATCTTAAAGAAAAACAATATGCATACCGAGGTGCTTCAGTTTTAGTTGATGACAACCCATGCCAATTCTTAACCCAAATTTTTTCCAACACATGTGATCCAAGTCTGATTCCAAGACAGAAGCAAAAGGTTTCATTCAAATATACTACCATCTAAACTGGATGGGACCTCCAACTAACACTTTTGCACAAGTTTTAACCAGTTCTTTGAAAACAACCATTGTCTAAACTCTAAAGTAAGATTACACACCACTCTTCCCAACCAGTAGACAGCAACAGACGTCTGCTATTAATATTAACATTGTCCTGACTTCTCAATGGCCTTGAATAAGTAGTTCTGGCTTTATAAAGTGAAAAAGCTAGAATAACGAAATAACTTTGGGAGAGAAGGGATCTGTGGAAATTACTCAGTCTAACACTCTGCTCTAACTTAGAAAGTTAGATCAGGTTTCTAGGAAACAGCATTTGGCCTCTTTTGGTACTCCACACTAAACTGTTCAGCAGCAGTTTAAAAGGGTCTGTGCATTTTAATAGCTCACGTATGAGACAGCTGAAGCTAATGACTTTCTAGAACAGGATTAGCTCAAATTACTCAGTTTTGTCCAGATCTTGCCAAGTCTCCAGATGTGAGGTTTCCTGTATTCCTTGAGAAATCCTGTGCTTTTTTTCCCCTCAGTTGCACTCCTTTTATCTTTAAAAGGTACTACTGTGCACCACTGTTACTCCCAGTTGTCTAAGCAATCTGAATAACTAAACCAGCCAGCTCAGCTAAAAGTGAAGCACTGCCTCCTATTCAGAAGACCTTGGGAAAGTTATCTCATCATCCTCACAGAAAAGGTTAGTAGATTGTGTTGTAAATTAACTCAGGATCATTGCTGCAGGAGAAGGACAAGTGACATGGGAGTACTGGAATGCCACTTAGACATTTTCAGGAGAAAAAAACTCTCTCAAAACATTTTTGTCTGTGGCACTACCCAGTGAATCTTAGCATATGTAATGGTCTGGCTTAACCAAAACCAAAAAGCTGTTACAACATCCTCTTCCTAAAAAAAGTATTTTGGTGCTACAGTATTTGCTGAACTAAAGAGTAAGTAAACCAAAAAATTTCCAGTCCTGCTAAGGACAAATAGCAAATATTTTATGGCTGCAATTCTCTAGTGTTGAACAGGATAATGTTTTTTGCATCATACAACTATTGCTATGAAGAATAATAACAGAGAAAAGTAGCAGAGAGAAATTAGTACATTTGGAGAACTGTCTGAGGGGAAAAAGTATCTTTCTAAATACATTTGTGAAAAAAGACACCGTATTTGTCCTATATTACCACACACACAGCTATTCACATGAACTATAGTAGCACAATGGATTATAAAATCATGTTTTAAAAAGCTGGAAGATATTTTTTGCCTCTCACTATTTTACTGGAAAAAACAAGCAAAAAGTGATCAAAGAATACACCTCTGGAGGAAAAACAGCTACTCTCACAACAACAACAAAAAACCTAAGCATTTTTGGCAAGGTCACCCACAGTTGCTGCAAAGTGGATCTTCTCACTCTACTGTGCAGCCTTTTACCAATTTTCATTAAATCTAGAATGCTTTGCTTTACTTACCTTTTCTACTTGCTGAGACCTGAATATATGTTAACACCCTTCCTCTTTCTTTTTCTTTCCTTTCCCCAGTACCAAATATTCCAGTACCTTTGCTTTCCTGCCTTTACCCCCTTCTGTAGTCCTCTCCAGACCCCACAATTTTGTATATTTACCAAACACAGAAGTTGTTAGTGTGAAAGTTGCTGTTTCTAGGGCTTCACAAGCCCCTTCAGATTCTAAGGAAAAACTGTCAAAACGGGAGGAAAAATATTCTCAGTCACCTGAATGACCGAACAGAATATATTCACTGGGACAACAGAATAATCCGCAGAGGTGCAGGCAATTCCCGGTTCTAGTTAGGAATATATTAAGATTTCATGAACTCAGCTTCCTGCTTGGAGCTTTCCTTGCAAAGAAGCAATCTTCAGTCATGTTTTGAGTGACAGCTCAATTCAACCTAGTTGGTCACTTCCTTGCCCTAGTCTTCCAAACAACAAATAACCTAAAATCTCTGATTAAAACCAAACCAAACCAAATCTTCTCAATCTTTTTACATACTCTACTTTTATTTTTTTTCTTTTTTTGGGGGGGTAACACAGATGTAAAACAATTAAGAGTTTGTCAATTTGAAGTTAAAGTAGGAAAAAAATTGCTAGTCTGACAGAACGAGGGGAAAGACAAGCATGTCAAATCTCAGTTACACCAATAGCAAGCTTTGGAAGAGAGGAGATAGAAAAAAGGCAGAAAAAGCAATAGTACCTACCAGAGAAGGCCAATTAGAATGCCTAATTTTGGAATATAAATATTTATTTGACAAAATTATCTAATTATTATTAATAAAATCCATTGCCGAAGTGCAATGTGCACTGCATAGAAATAAGGTGTTTTGCACTGACCTTTTTATTTCCTCCTGAAGAAAGACCTGATAATAGTAATTCTTCTCAAGAGAAAAGATAAAGGTCATCACAAGCAAGTTCATTGTGGATATGCACACAATGATTATAATGAAGAATAAAAGATATTACAGAGATTCACTTCCAGAAACTCATTCATTGATTTCCTGTTTTCATATTCACAGACACTTTGTATTTACAAAAAAAGTCACTATTTTGGGGACTTTTTTGTCAGAAATCAAGTATTTGTCTAATCTTATACGCTGAGTGAACTGGACTGAATATATTAAACTCAGAAATCAAAAGATTGTTTGATGGGCCATCAAAGAAGAAATTTCTTAAGTGACTTCAAAATCCAGCCCAGAACAAATTCCTTAAGTTTTACAAGGTAATTTGTTTTAATCTTACCTTTGGTTTTTTGATCAAGTTATTACTTAACATCTTCCATACCTGAACAGAAACATCTCTGAAGATACAGTTTCATGTTAAATTTCAACAAAAGCACAATTTTTGTTGAAAATTGTTCCTAAAGCCTCAATTTTGGCATACCAAATTGAGGTAATAGGCATCCTACACAAATCCATACTTAAACATTTAAAGAAAGAATAAAATATTTCGTGACACGACCCTTAATTGTCTCAACAATGTAGAGGAAAAACTTTAGGGTTTTAATGCTTCTACATGCTCATCTAATTATTTAGCTGATTAAAAAAATTTTAAAATTTAAAAATTTTCCCTTCTCTGTTCTTCATCACCCTAGCAAAAAATACTTGCAATTATTGGACAGAATGCAAATTAGTTTCTCAAAGGGACAAAACTAACAACAATTGTTAAGTTTATTCCATCATTCTATTGTAGGTTCATAGGAATCTGTGCTAGAGATTGCTGACCTAAATATGTGTGGCATGTACATAACAATATTCTTCTAAACGTAATAAAGATTTATATGAATTCACTGCAACTAAAATAAATTTGTTTGTTCTCTCAACCTATAATAGCTCTTAGCTATGTAAATAGTTTAAGTGTTCAACATGACATTTTATAAACCTTATTATTAAAATGTTTTGCTAAAATAAATGTGGTGGCTATTAAAATCTACATAGAAAATATAAATAGTTCCCAATGTAAATACATTTAGCAATCAAATATTCAATTAACTAATCTATACTGTATAACTGTACTACAATGTTATTTGACAACCATGTACAGCAGTTATATTTCTCAAGCTTAAATTTATATGACAGAAAAAGTCTGTAAATGTCAAGTAAAGTTTCTCATAATCATTGATCAGCAGCAAGTCTTAAATTTAAAAGCCATTTCTGAAAACTACATATTCTTAATTGTGACAAATGGGACTTGACATAAAATTTACATACATACAATTCATAAAGCATCTTGCTTAAACCACATAATATCCTATAATAATCTGCAAGGTTAATGTATTCAAATTTATAGTATGATTCCTGAACTTGCTCAAAAAAGGGACAAAAGGCAAGACATAGCTCACTTCAGTGAAAGGAAACACAATACAGTGGTTGGCATGTTTCCACAAGTAAAGTCTGGCTCCCAGATGCTTCTCTCGTAGCTCCTTTAAAAACGTTATACCAGGACATTTTTTCATTCCCTGTGTTGATCACTAACTGCACACTGACAAAAAAAATTCAGCAGTTTTCACCCTTTGAGTATTTTTATTAAAAATAAGAAACCCACACTACCGCCACTTTGCATTGTTTATGGCCCAGGCCATTAAATGAAATAATGTCAACTATGCTAAATCCTTTCTCTAACTAAAATGATGAAATGAAATGAAAATGTTATTGCTATGATTCACTAGTATCAGGTTAAATCAGAAATATGCAGAAAAGTATAGTTGCAATGCAGACTGCTTACATGTACCACATTTTGGATAACATTCCCATATTAATCTCTGCAAATACTATCCCATTCTTCAATTCTCACACATTAGGTCCATACTGGGATTGGCCACTCTGCATGTCAGATCTTACTAGCCCTACATGCCACAAACCACAATGCACCTCAGAGAGAACAGGTAGGACACTGGGATATGGCAATAATTCGTAAGCAGGAGATGACAACTGCTCCCCAGGCAGCTCCCCAGGTCAGTGTGGGATTGGCAGGCAGCTGTATCTCAAAAGAACCCATAGCTTCTGGAATCCCATACTACTAGAATTCATTCAGAGACACTACTTTCGGATTGCCAGAGACACAACACAGTCCCAGCTGCACTGAACAGCACTACTTGTATGTCTGAGATAGGCAGTTTATCCAGGAACTAGGTTTTATGACCAGTATGGAAGTTATAACAAAATCATATCCATCTTGAACTTTTGTTTATTGAATTACCTGAAATTGCTGTTCAGCATCAACTGATGGCAATGTGTCATTTATTATCAGAGAATCACACAACCATTTGGCTTGGGAGTAACCTCGAAGATCATCTCATTTCAACATCCATGCCATAGGCAGGGACAGCTGCCACTGGATCAGGTTCTTCAAAGCTACAAACAGCCCAGCCTAAAATACTTCCAGAAATATGGGGCATCTACAACTTCTCTGGACAACCTGTTCCAGTGCCTCATCATCCTTACAGCAAAGTATCTCTTCCCAGTATTTATTCTTAATTTTTAAGGAAATAAAATTTGAGAAAGGTAAGCAAACAAGATAAATTCAGTTAGTATATTTAGGACAACTGAATTGTTGTCCTAAAGTATACTAACTGAATATAAACAGAATATACTAAGAGAATATAAATGGAAACACGATCCTCATGCTAGGATCCACAGGCTTTCCAGTAGATAATGCTTTGTTTTAAAAATTCCTTCCTTTAATTCCCAGTTTTATGTTAAGATTCAAGGACAGAATAATTGTAGACTGCTAAGACAAAACATTTCCACAACCCAAAGATGGAAGTATTGGAACATCTTCTTTAAGGATAAGTTCCAGAGATCCTAAACTGGTTTTCATTAAAACAGAAACTCAGAGTTTTTAGGTGGGGAAAATAAGATCTGCTAGGAAAAGTTAAGACTTCAAAAAAACTGAAACAAAATATCCACTGTGACAACCACCCCCTTTCTAGATAAGAAGACTGTCCTCCTATCTTGCCATCTAACACAAATCTCACTGACTTGCCAAAAAACCTTCCTCAGTCTGTTCTGGCTTCTTAAGAAAAGATTCTCCCCTCTGCTGCTAAAGCTTATCTGTGTCCCTGCACTTCCCTGGAGCATCCCTCTGTCTCCTCTAGGGCACAGCAGACTGCTGTATCTTGCCCTCTCTGCCTGGTCCACTGTGCATTTTCTTTTCCTTTTCCCCTTTCCTTTCCTTTCCTTTCCTTTCCTTTCCTTTCCTTTCCTTTCCTTTCCCTTTCCCTTTCCCTTTCCCTTTCCCTTTCCCTTTCCTTTCCTTTTTAGGAGCAACCATCCTGCTTCTTTCAAAAACTTGTACCCAGCCCAGGGACAAGGACAGCCAAGACAAGGAAAAAAGCAGCCTTTTCCTATGTTACCTTCTTTATATATGTGTAAACTAACCATGACATCTATTGTAAACACAGTATGCAACAAACAAATCAGATATAAATGCACACAGCCAGAAAACCTCATAAAGCTCTGGTTAATTGGTAATATTTTCTTAGGCCAATTCCTCCATTTTGAGGAGAGTAGCAAACTGAAAGGAAAAGACATATACAGAAGCAATTTATGCATTTCTTAAAGCTGAAAAATTCAAATCAGAGATTTGTATCTACAGTAACAGAATGATTAATTCAGCCTTTAGAGCCCACCTTGCTGGGTCTTATTTGAGAATTCAGTTGTGCAAATTATGGTTTTTTAATAGCTACCTTGTGGAAACCAGAAAAGTTGAGAAGTGATAGCCTGAGGCACCATATAACCTCTGGTTGCTCGTTTCTCAAAAAACTCTATCTAATGGTTTTAATAGCCTGATATGCAGTCATTCATCACAAATTCAAAAAATTAAGGTTCTTTGATCTATCTATATAGTATTTATCACATTTATACCCAAGCAGTAGAATGGGCCCAATATCTATTTTCATAAATATACATAATACAATTGACATTTTACTTTGAACTTCCTAAACTGCAGCAACTCCTCAAATTTATGCTTAATAAACTATTTCACATAACATGACATTTTCTCTGAATGCTTGCATTAAGTGTATTGCACTGCTTCTTAATTAGATAAAAACACTGCCACCATAGAAAACTTTGCTTTCAAAAGAAAATACTTTGGGTCCACAGCCCATTGAAGACATGCATGTGTAACAAAGCTTTGCTCACATTTAACATGAAGTCAGCTGTCAGACAGAGTCAACACTGAAAAAACTGTGATACAGATAAAATTTTACTTTGTGTGACATTTTTCTTGCTGGGATGACAAGTTTTTCTGAGACAGGATTCTATCTCTTAATAACAAACAGTTTCTGTCACATACTGTTCACATCAGATTGGTTTTACAAATCAATAGAGTCTTTTTTTTTAGGGTATTTCCTTTTTAAAGTCTGAAATACATAAATAAAATTTAGCACTTGCTAATGCAAGACTTTGATAAACACAGCTTTTCCAACATGAACTCCTTCGATTTATTCTAACAGTTGACCACAACATCAGGAAGATCACTTCTATTTTCTCCACCTGTAAACTCTGGAATCTATGAAGCCTGAAACATCTGAAAACAATGAAGCCTCTCATGCAGTTCCAAGAGAGGAGAAAAAATACCTATACTTAATAGCACATACTTTACATTTACTGTAGATACTGTAATTGACTGCACTGAATCTTGCAACCGACAAAATTTCCTGCAGCAGAGGTATCTCACTGAATAAAATATAAATAAAGAACATTATTCTAAAAGTATTTATCAGTGGACAAACCCACTCCCAGTCAATATATCTCTCACATGTGAATCAGACTAAATATGAGTACTCAGTTGTTATTCCACTTTTACTGGCCTCCTCACTTTTGCAAACGTGTGTGATGAGGAAGCAGGGGGGGAGTTGCACCATGGACAGCAGGCTTTCTGACAGCTATGGGCCACCTGTCGTTCACAGCCAGCCACTTTATATTCACTTTAAAAGAAATGCACAAGAGCCTGTGAACCTTATTTTTCCTCACAAAGACCTGCCACTTCCCACTCAATGGACATCTCATTCTTTTCAGCTACACCAGATTGTCTTACCTCCTCTTCCATCACTGACACCCAACATCAATGGAAAGAAGGGCTCCCTCTTTAGATGTAGGATTACAGTAATTGAAGATAATGCCCAAGCTCCTGTGGCAAGCAAAAGCTGAGGTCCAGGTATCGAGTTCCTAACCACCTTGTGGATGCAATGCCTTTAAATATTTGTCTGGATTCGTAACTCATGTCTTGTGAGCATTTAGTACTAGCTGAAGGATAATTTCAAGGCATGTATGAATCCCATAAGAGCACTGCCTCAAAACCCAGAGTGACAGAATTCCAACATGGCTCCATTTCATCAAAGGTCCTTTGAATCAAAGGATTCAACAATATCCAGTTAAAAGAGATTGTTTTTCCATCATTTCTATGTCTGACACTTAGCAGATCCCAAATCCCAGTGATCAAGACAACAAAACAGCACATCTTGGATCTAAAAAAAAGTCTTTATTTCTACTCTCCACACTAAAACATAGTTCACATCTGCTTTTCACTGCTATTGTATTACTTTAATTGCTTTTGAATTACAGTTGAGTAAGCACCTTGTAGCAAACCTTGTCCTTATTCTGGTACTCTACCTATCAGCAAGATAGTATGTGCAAAAATACTCCACTTATACAATAATATAATGGCTAAACAGGTCATAGAAAAATACTTCTTAAGAACTCTGAGATGCAATTTTTGGAAAAAAAAATTAAAGAATCCTTCCTGTTTTAAAAGGGAAAAAGTCCATTGCTGTGTTCTTGAATCTGGAAGGTGTTTTCATGGAAATTATTCAAAAAAACTTTCAGCAATTACTTTGAAAACTTATCTTTAGTACTGTCCTCAAAAATGCTGATCTTACACACAAGTCTTTTCAACTTCAATTATTCCAGACCCTACTTATATTTTATACTTTGAAATCACTTACTAATTAAAAGCACTTAGAATTCTATCTGTGGAAAAAAAAAATGATAGCACATCAGCATTATATACAACTTTTGGACTAGAAGTAAAGAATTCCCTAACTACTGAAGGCAAGCAATAAACACCATAAGGAATTTGGACCATATGCCAAGATATGTAATATAAGGACTTAGCAGCAATGATCATAGGTAACATCTCAGACTCCATAACCACCCGTGACTTTGCTAACTTAAACCTACTCCTCTGGTTTGCAACCACCAATTAACAGTTTCTTTCTTTAAGCCTGATGGTTTTAGGAACTGATTGTACAGCTGTAATGCACAACTGGGACTGCTCGGCACCAAACACTGTGTTTTGGCCCACATACCCTGACTGTGCTATAAGAAGCAAAGGTGTCCTGAAAAAGAATTTTCATTAGTACTGTGTTGTGACATCTTCACTTCTAGAGTCAAGAAGTCAATATGGCATTACATCTTGAGTAAATAAATGTTTGCCATGAGTGTTCATGACTGACAGATGAAACTTAAACTCCACTACATAATCATTACTTCCTTCTTCCCCAGGAGAGGTGAATCAGAGAAAATGTTCTTTCCCCCCCACCTTCATGCTCATGAAAAAAGTTGCTTCTTCAAAACTGTAGCAGTCCAGCAAGAAGAAAGGATGAAGATGGTATTGTTATGCTGCCTAACTGCAGCAGCTTACTGTTAGAAAAAAATAAAGCATGAAAGCTGCTTGAAGAGACAACCATAAGAAAGAAACACAATGGTCATTCTCTACCTTCACATTCAATGTCAGAAATGTTCTGAAACAACATCAATGTAATTTTTTAACTATTTAAAATGCTTTGTTTAAAATAAGTAAACAAATTTAAGTGTTCCTTTGCACAACACACTTCTCATTGCATTAAAGTTAACACATTTCTTACCCTTTCCTGAGCTTTGCCTTAGTGTCCCTACCTAAGCTTCCAACTGCTCTCCTAAACAGAAGTATTGCCCAGAAACCTGGGCTTGACCAAACAGTTTGGCAGAGGATTGATAACAGGACTCAAAAGACAAACACCAGGTTTCCATTCCCATTATCCTGTGCCCAATCAGACACTGACTCAATCCTCAAATTTAATTTATAGATAACTAAGGACTGGTGCAAATTGTATTGGCTGGAGATCACCACAGCACTGAATTTCATCATCAGTGAAATTCTTCTTTCTTACCTGAAAGTTCTCTGTGTTATGGACAGGCTAAGAAGAGATGGCTCAAAGCCACAATGCCAGTCTTGTGTCACATTACATTGCTTCAGGATTTCCAACTTTATCTGTTCTCTAAGGGCTCTAAGAGAGAGTTTTACCTCTATGCAGCAAATAGTCACCACCAAAATATGAATCAAAACTTATCTTTAGAATCCTTTTAATGGAAATTATACTGCATACCATAGAAAATACTGCTATAATACAAGTTTGTGAGGAGAAAGAGAACAAAAGAAAAAAGCCAACACAAAATTGGATATTAAGGTAATAAGTTTGTTAGCTTAGATTAACACCTCTTTTCTCCAGTTGGGCCAGAGTGTGACAGACAGCACACAAACTGATGTGGGTTTGAAGAAAGGATTAAGTGAGCAGGCAGTAGTTGGCATTGCAGTTTTGTATATGTGCTTCACACAGATGTGAAACCACAGAAGACAATACTGAAGGCCTTAAAACTATGTCACTGAAACCTCAAGTTAATAAAAAAATTCTGTCTTCAAGAGCTGCAATAGACAGAAACAACTTTAAAGCTGGCACATGTTCTGTTTTATGACAAGGACAACTCCATTGTTTAAAATACCACTAAGCTAGAAACTCTATGCATCAATGTAGCTCAGATTCATTTAATACTACAGTTTCAGAAGCTGTTTTATGTTACAGCTTGTAACATTCAGCTGTGGACTGCAAAATTATATGTAGTGTACTAAGGTAGCAAATAAATAGCTAATTAAGAAAAATGGTCAAAACATTTTAATAACAAAATTTTTCATTTTGCTTAGCCAAGTTTTCCCCCATGGTTTTATTAAAAACCAAAAAGACTAAAGCCTAGTTTACTGAAGACAGTATAAAGATTTCTTTTCCTGAAGAATCTTCGAAAAGGAGTTTTACAAGTTGGAAATTCTTTGAAAGTTCTGATGTTTTTGACTTTACCTGAATAACCCCAGTAAAACACTGACTAATACTGAGAACCGTGAAAATGATCCTTCCATGGTAAATATTAATTTGTATGGTCTATTAAAGAAGAAAGTGACTTAAGAGATCAAAAGATTAAATTTCCCACATCTCTTTGTACTCCTCCCAACTATCAACCTGCCAGCAGACAGTACATAGTGCATACCACTGAAATCTATGCTTTAGGCTAATAGACTGTTGGCATTCTGGATACTGGTTTGAACCTATCCAGCTTCTGCTTGGAAAATTCATCTACACTATCTCCTGTCACAAGCAGGAGAAAAAAAATACCTAAGCAATGAAATAGCTAGAAAATACTGTGGTAGCTGATTACTGCCACAGTTCTCAAAATTTCCCAATTTTCAAAATGTGCAAAAATTTCCACATCCTTTTTTAATCCAAAAACTCTTTATTCAAATACCAAACTAAATATTATCATCTGAACTGGCTTAATTTCTTTCTGAAATGCTGGCATAAAAAACACTGGAAAACCATAGAAATGCAAAATTTTACTTACTTGAGAAAATACATATTATAACCAAATAAATGATATCACAGTACAATGAGCTGTGCACCTGAAATTCAGTATTAATAAAGCTAGTGGATCTATGAAAACAGAGGCTTAGAATCCTCTAACATGAATATGCTTTGAGGATAAAAAAGAAGCAGAGATTAATTTCTTCTCCCTCTTCACAAGGATCTAGCATGTTTGCCTTCTGCATTCCAGAGCTTAGCACAGCTTTGCAGCTGTACAAATAATTTTTTTCTATTCTCTTAACAGGCGTTCCAGATTCTTTATTTGTTCTGAATCATTATGCCAGGTAACAGCAAGGATAATGATGCTCCACCCTTTGACCATGAAAGGAAGAAAGCATAATTCACTTACCTGGGAAAATGGAAAGGACAGCCAACTGTAATTAAATGCAACCAATCAGGCCTAATTAAAGGAGATGAGACCAAACTGGAGTGTACTCTTTTACCATGAAGTTTAGATCAACAGCTATACAAGAAACAAATAAGCCTACTCCTGTGAGGTTTGTCAACCAGCATTTCACCTAACACGCTTCAAAATGATATGGATTGAGAAGAAAAGGACTGCTCTAAGGCCTCAGAGCTGCAAATCTGTAATTCCATTAAAGCATATGATCATTAAAGCACGTTTATGGAAGACAAAAGGACTAAATAATCACCTAAAATCTATTGCAAACTTATGCTTTATTTTTACTGCATTACATCAACACATCAGAGTCAATACTAAAAGCTCGACTGTAAAAGGTAAAATGGTCTTTCCTGAGAAGTTCACAATTCAAACAGATGAGATGGAAAAAGCATGACATAAAGGAAGATGATCTCTACTTGATAACACAAAAATGAAGCACACTCCAAGATCACAGGGAAATAAATTAATTTAACTAAAAACTGAAACTGAATTTCTTGAACTACCCCTTCTTTGTGACGTTGCTACATTTCAGGTTTATTAGCCACATTAGGAGATAACAGCTCCCGGGAAACTGTCATAGAAATGGGATGTAAATGAAAATACTCTAAATTCCTACAGAATCACACCAAGGCAGCAATTCGCTGAAGACAGAGCTCAAAGCAAAGAACTCAAAGTCTATATTAACCAGTGCCCTTCTCCCAGTATTTTATGCATTACTGCTCCAGATCTACTTGCTATCTGACATTCAAATGAACAGGTAAGGCAAGTGAAGCTCAAAAAAAGAGTAATTTATCCCAGGATATATGTAGAGCTTCTTTAACAAAAGCATAACTAAGCATACGGGACTGTTTTCTGTAAGATCCTCAGCATCCAAAAAGCACTGTAATAAGCTTTGGATGTATCTTGTAGCTATAAGATTAAGCACGGTAATGTACTTTTTATATTCACTGTAGAGAGTTTTTCAGCATGTATTATACACTGGATGTCATTTCAGCAGAACATGCATTCTGTCTTGAAGTAATCTAGGTGCAATTCAAAGATATGGAACAACCAAACAAACAGCTCTTAAAAATATATAATTTTATATCTTATAATTTTATGATATTCATTTTCATAGAGACACTTTTTATTCGCCCTTTATTCACTGAAATGACCTTAAATTTAAAATCAAGACAAAGTGTAAAATGTTCTTTACTCCAATGGTCAGGAAATTCTACCTAATAGATACAGAAGGTTAGTCAGCATCACATGAAACATGAAATTTTTCCTCTCAGATTATTACTGATAATTGCTCTGCTCCAAACACCAAGGGGTATAGAACTCCATTTCATACAAAGTGATTATTAATTGTCATATTACTTTAAAGTGTCACTTGTTAACTAATGATAACTGAAATTTTGATTTTTTTCATAGCTTCTTAAAATTTAATAAAGGACAGCAACCTTTCTCCTAGCAATTGAATGTCTATAATCAAGAACTTTTGCCAAGCTCTTTTTCTTTTGTTTTGCCATCTGACAGATACAGTTGGACATTTAGAGTCATAATCATTTCACCACATTGGAAAGTCCACAGTATAAAGTTTCTGTATCATCATAGCCATGCTGGAAAACATGAAACAGAAGAGTGTCAATACTCATATTGCTTTCCTGGCAGCTCATTTCCAGAGTCTTTTCAAACAAACACACTGCTTTCTTGAAGGATTATAATACCATTTATTAGGTAGAAGCTGGTAACATTTGGAACGATATAGAACTACTACTTAACACAAATGCCAAAATGAATAAAGAAAAAAATAATGGGCATGTTGCTGGAAAAAGCTGTAAGGCTTTTCAATTTTTTAATTAAAAAAAATTACATACCAGAAAATGTTAATGAGCTGAAAGTCCCCTGAGTTCACTTTTACATATTCTGTGCTATTTTGACGCCCCTGCTAAAGAAAACTGTTCTCACTCAGAACTGAAGACACTATTTTTCAATGTCATAGCAAAATCTGAAATCTAAAAGTGTCTTATTCGTTCTGCTACTTTATTCACTTCCTTTAAGCCATTCAGAGTTATCAAACTAGAAGCAGAGAAGACAAAGTGATCTCAAGTCACACAGTAAGAAAGAATTCAACAATACCTTTAACTTCTTCATAAATGCTATCATCTATTGGTTCACTGTTTGCTTGTCCAACATCATCATATTCCTCTTCCTCCTCAGGAATGGTATTAGATCCTGTGTCTGTAACAGCGGTTTAAAAAGTTAACATTTAGTGGAAAACAATGCCTAAGCAGAAATTTATGCAAAATGAAAACAATTCTTCCATGACCTGCTCCTTCCATTCTGCTTATTTTTTTACACTGTTCAAGGAATAAGAAAGAGTTTATATGAAGGAGCTTGTATAAGGGAGAGCTTTCAAGCTAAATAGTATTCTGGAAGAAAAGCAAAAATCTTTTAAAAAAGAGAAAAGTCATATAAAAGCTGTAGCAATTGAAAACTAGGACTTGCTACTCAAAACTTGGACATGTGGGAATTCTACATGTGCTAACAAAGCAGATAAGTAAATGGACAGAATCACTGTCACCAAGCAGAATTGGCAATAAAGGCAACTGCTCTACTGGCTGGCTTACCTTGAATTACAAATTTGACTTGCTGTACCCATTCCTCTGCTTCCTTGGGAGTGGCAGCTGTAAACTATTAAATGTTTATTAATAACTACTAGCAGTAATGACAAAAACACAACTACAATTTCATTAGCAATAAAAAAGAGGGAATGTAACATTCCCGTCACTTCCTCAAGAAACCATTAGCAATTCTTTTCATGTCTTCTGGTACTTTTCTTGCAAGGATGCTTCTTATAATGTACAGCTAATTTTGACAAATTTACGTAATTGAAGGAGAGGATGATGGATTTGAAACTCTGATCAGCAGCTGGCAGCTGTGCAGAAAAAAGCTGCTTCTCTTCATCAATGTCAAAGCCAGAACTGATGAACAAAATTTGCCCTTGACAATTAGAAGACACCCATGAATTTCTTTAGACTGCTGGGTACAGTTTTCTTAAAAATGTTCTTGTCAGACTCCAACACACTACCTGACAGCTTAATTAACTGGCTTTCAACCACAATCTCAGATATTTAAAACTTATTAAACTTACATTCCATATTGATGTCTGGCTGATAGATCTCTGAATTGCACAGCTGATATGTGCCTTTTTGTAGGTTTCCTTGAAAAGCCATGACCAATACAATACGTATTTAACACTGATACATATTTTAACCTTTTTTTACTATTTAATTCATCCAAGAAATCACAGACACACTATACTATACACAGACACACTATAATAGATATTAAAATACTAATATTGAAATGACCAAGAGATAAAGATGATAGATTTCCTTGCTCTTGACCAAAAAGATAATATTTGAACATGTACATACATACATTTAATCAGATTTTTTTTCCAACTATATGAATATACAATATAAGCAAGCAAGGGTTTCCTTTTTTCATTAAGATATCAGTGACAGTTGTTTCACTGAAATGTTAATTCAGTAACTGGAATTGTAACAGCTTTGTCAATTAAATTTCAAGTCAACATAAAAAAGTCCAACCTGATAAATGCGCTTATCTGGAGCAGAGATTTCAAAACAGCAATCTTTCTTTGCATCCTTCCGAAGGCTATTATTCATTCTGATGGTGTAGCCCTCTAAGGCAAATTCACCTTTCTGTTGTTTGTCTGTTGGAGATAAAAAACAAAGTTAAGAGTTTCATTTACAACAGTGAATGTAAGTGGCTCAGCAGGTTATCGTTTATTCAGATTTTTGTTTTCTATTTCATGAATTTTACAAAGAACAGGGAGGTTTTTAGCAAAATGATTAAGTGATGCTTCTGGAGATAAAGCTTTATTTTAAAGGAAGATGTACCCAAAAGTACATTTTTCTGTAGGATGCCTAAGGAATTCCACAGGGGGATGTTTGCAGATGGTGGTCTTATTTAGTAAGAAGTGCATGTTATGACACTTGTATCTGGGGAAAGGCAAGAACTGGAACTTGCAAGACACGTTTCCTATAAATCAGTGTCTCTTTCAGGTTCAGTAAACCAATGGGAAAACCTGTCTAGCTCAGAACTTGCTGAGCTCCCTCCTAACTAACCACTTCACTCAAAAAATAAACTTCAAGCTTCTTTTTAAGCAATCGGAAAAGCTGCTTTTCACATTCTGCCACCCACTCCCAGATGTGCCTCCTTTCAACATGGCAAAAATACAGAATTTTATTATAAATTCAGGTATGTGCATCTGTGTTCATTCCAAAAGCATTTATCTCAAAACAGCAAATGTTTAATTAGCTAATAAAAGTATTGAGCCCTACCACAGTTTATTAGGTATAGCCATGTGGTTGTTTTAAAGACAATTCTACTTTTCAAAGGTTCTGGTTTATAAAAGTATCACTTACAGCAAATCTGACTTTAAATACACTGCATGTTGTGCAAGCAGCACCTGTGCACTCCTTTTGAGCCCTTCAAACCAAATTCTACATCAGATTTTATGTGCTCTGGCATATTTTGGAGAATATTAAAAACAAACCAAAAATGTAAAAGTAATTAAGTTTTGCAATTTCGGCAGATCACAGTGCAGCATTCAAGTGAAGACTGGCATCACAGTTCACATTTTGCACAGGCAAACAAAGAACAAAGTGCAGTTGCATACCAAAAAAATGCCATTTAGTGGGGGTTTTTTACACAGAGGAAAAATGCATTAATTAACAGTAAGCACTAGGCACAGCAGTAAAACTACTTTAAGTATTGCTGAATAGATCTTAGGTGTAAATTGAGCATCCATTGCTTATGCTTGTCAACAAAAGGAGACAACTTCTGCAGTAGGTAAAATAGGAAAACTATCGTTTTCAACAAATTTTTGTCAAATTTCTAGAAATTTAATAGGAAAGAAAATCTGTTTCCACTCCTGAGAGGGTAAAAATTGGCTAACACAGCAATGTGAACATAAATAGACATAAGGGCAGTCACCAGTCAAATTCTCTTTCTAGTAATCTTATATGCACATAGACACATATTCTCTTGTCCTTCCACCTTTTTATGAACTCTCACCCAGGGCAAATAGCCAATAACACAATTATATGAGAAAATCGAGGGCACTATTCTATTTTCACTTCTGGTCCCTTCCCCCACACTAAGTTTTATTCTGTCTTAAATAAGTACTAATAATATAGCACTAATATTTTATATTTGCTCAATCCTCCATCCCTATTTCAAACAGCAGACACATGCAAAATTTATGAAATCACACCAAGGTATTAGAAATAATATTAGAAATAATTACTTGCAATAGGTTATTAGAAATAATAACTTGCAATAGGTTAACTAGGTTCCTTTTAATGGAATTCATTTCTGCCTAGGACTGTTATTGCTCCCTCACTTGTGACCTCAGGGAGAAGATGAAGTGAAACACATTAATTTCTCACTCTCCCATGCTGGAGGTTTATCAAAACCCTAGAAGATAGGAGCACGCAGGCAGAATAAACAAACACGAGGTTCAAAAGGTAAAAACGTTTTGTCAAGATAAAAATGAGGCAAGTATTTAAATTTAGTCTCTTGGATTATTTCTGAGACTGCTTCTCTGTGACACAGATGATCCCTTTTATGGTAATACACTCTGACAGAACTAATCTTGGATGATCTTTGCACTGGTACTCGTTCTTTCAAAGAGCATTGCAGTTAAACCACTAAGATGCTGTACTTTGGAAGGGGATGGTGCATGGCATCTATATCCCATTTGATTGTTTTTCTCTTTATACTGTTTTTGTCTTATCTCTCTGAACACACTATTTCAGTGCTAATGAAAATTACTTATATAGCCTTTCAGTGACCATTTTAGCAATAGACTAGACTTAGCATTGCTACTTTTACTTCCAATTGTCTTAGCAGTAACCTCTGAATAAAGTCCAGTGTGGTGCAAATGAGGAAATTCTAAGACAATGAGGTACTTCACAGGCCTGACTCAGAATCTGTTAAGAGTTGAAAGACTCCGTATGGATTCGCACTCGCTGTGGCAGCAAGCCAGAGACAAGACCCAGTATATCCCTAGAAATGGCTCCACAAATACAGAATGGCAGAACACAGGTCAGCTATGGCTCAGCCGCCGGCTCTGATGGTGACAAACAATGGAGGTCTACAAATGCCATTTGCTCTTGCACCTTTACAGCTAGGGCTGGAGACCAACCCCATCACCTGGTGACCAGGGAGCA
The DNA here is from genome assembly GCA_037013685.1 of Acridotheres tristis. Lineage (NCBI taxonomy): Eukaryota > Metazoa > Chordata > Aves > Passeriformes > Sturnidae > Acridotheres > Acridotheres tristis. The sequence continues at coordinate 32,378,615 of CM072886.1, forward strand.
ATCCATGACCCACAGGAGCTGCTTGGCCAGGCAGAGTAGTCAGGTGAGGGCTTGGAGGCAGAGCCATTCTGGGATCATCAGACTCAACAATCACCTCGACTTCACTGCTTGGCACAGGCTTGCAGCTAAGTGGGTTTGGACACACCTGGGCTTTCGGTTTCAAGATGCCCTGTCAAGTTAGGGCCACAGCGACTCCTGTGAGTGTTAACATCACAAGCTAAATTGTTAATATCTGAAATATTTTCTGGAGACTGTGCTTTAGGGAGAATTAAACAGTTTCTGATGTTTAAAAGCTTTGAAGAGTTAAATATTTTACTTGGAAACTTAAAATTAGACACTGTTAGGTTTTATAGTGGGAGTCAACAGTAGCTTCAAGAAGCACATTTATATTACAGATATTTAACTTTCATTCTGAACCCCCAAATCAGAGCCAGAATTTTCCTTAGACAGGAATACAACAGCATATTTAGGAAGAACTAGGGAGATATATGCTGGTGGAACACACTTCTCTGACTAACAATAACATTTTTGCTGTTATTTTCTCGAGATAGAGCTTTTCAATTCAACAACAGGAAACCCTTAAGCTGTCCCAGAAAAACATAAAACAGAAACTTAAAAAGTGTAATATCAGTCTTGTAAAAATAAAAATAATTGTGAACATCATCAAGAATAAGTTATTCCACAATGAAGCCAAATCTCTTTTCAGCATAAGCTGTCCTTTGCTCTCATCTGCTCATCCTCCTCTCTTCCCTTCTTCCTATGTCAGGCACATAACAGAAAAATAAATCTGGGTCTGTGTAGATCATTTTGCAACAGGAATTTAAAATCATTTAAAAAGCAGCACAGAAGAGGGGAGAGTCAGGCACTAAGTATTGAAAAAAAAAATCAAAGCTAGTACACAGAAATTTCAGATAAATAAATATGGAGGGTTATATTTAACAGAGAAAATTCAGATCTGAATAAAATTTGAAAGCCTTTAAACATTTCTCTTACATATAAACTTCATTCATCCTAAAAAGAGTTAAATGTTGTTAACAGAAACAGGGCCAATATTACATTGAGTAAAGAGAGTCTCAAGGGAAGCAGAGAAAAAGGGTTTTGAAGTAACCTTGCGTAACTAAGTCCATGGGAACATTTAAAACAAAGAAGGGTAAACCTTCAATGAGATCTTGAAATTACTGGGTTGTAAATTTGAGGCCTAAGGCGATGTGCTCATATTATTAGCACATGTAAAAAGAATTAGTGCATTCTGAAGAACAGAGAAGACTCGGATAGTAGAAAGGAAAGAAGTTACAGAGAAAGACCTAAGAAACAAAGGCAAACATAAAGATTTCAGAGAGTGATAAAGTATTTATAGATACTATTAGAATCTATAATTTAACTCTCTTCATCTTGAAATTAGGAACGTGTAAGATTTTACAGTTTACATGGCTTCATGCTAAATGTAGTTTCAAATACTTTTCCATGTGCAGGATGTCTGCTATCTAAAAATAGTTCAGTGTAAGTATCTCCAAAATGGTAATTCCTTTTCCAGCTTTTGGAACAGTCTTTTCCAAATGCACACACTGAAGTTCTTCCATTTTAGACAGCAGATCTGAAATGAAAGCGACTTTTTTTTCTTCTTCTTTCCTTTAATCTAGTCCTCTGAGAAATTGAAATTGTAAAATAATTAAGAAATGGAGGCAGTGATTTAGGGCACTGAATTGTTTATATTCTGTTTGCTTATACGCAGTAGTTATTTTTTAAATAACACATTATTAACAGCAAGTGTGACTGTGGAGGTCTGAATTTAACAGTCTCACAGCAGAAGATCCAGTACACATTAGATCGATGTCTTTGATTGCCATCACCCTGCTACAACAAAGTCCTGTTGAGAATGCACAATTCCTTTTTCTGCCCAAATAAGTAGTTCACGACTGGCCTGGTCACCATTATCTTATTATTCAGAGAAATCAAAAACTATCATGTCCATGTTAAAACTAAAGAAATCGAAAAAAAAAATAAACTCGGACTTTTCTAAAAGCCTCTGAATTATACCCCTCTTTAACATCATATCACTAGCGGGCAGGCAGATACCATTTTCAAGTTATAAAAATGAAAATAAATTTTTAGTGCCCATTAGCAGAGGAAAAATTACCATAATGTTATCAATTACTGTCTTGCTAAACATTTAGCTGATCTCTTCAGTTTGCTGAGACAGAAGGGCATATAATATTGTGGCCTAGTGAGAAAGAAGTAATGAAGCCATTAATTCAATCATTTATAAAGCAACAAATTAACTTTCCTTATTCACATGCACTTTGAGGTCTGAAAGGTTATCCATACCATCTCGGTGTCTGAGGACACAGGAACAGCCAGAGATCATATAGAAAAATGATAGAGAACCAGGGTACTCAATTCAGGGTGTAACTGCATGGAAGGAAAGAAAAGAGAGGACTAAAAAAGATTTATGGAAGGAAAGACTATGAAAAGGAGCACCAGGCAAGCTTCTCAAAATCCCACCCAGCTCTGACATTTGAACACACTCCTCTGCAATGTTGTGGGCCACATGCTGGCAACTGATACCAGAGCAGAGGCATAAATATACACGTGCTTCCCACAATACCTATTTATGACATGTGATTAGCTCAAACCTTTAAGACTTGTTTCTCCATCTACTCCATTTATCAGTGATCAAGAGAAAAAAATGCAGGTGATTCACTCAGACCCATCTATATCGCTGCAATAAATTGCATTGTTTCACTACACAATGCTACACCAAATGCAGGAGAAAATGGAAGAGAAAACAGGGAAACAACACATACGCTGGTCTGCAGGTATCACAACGGCTGAAGAGATGCTTGGAGTCGTTTAGGTGAACACACACACAAACACACAGCCATTTACTGTATTTTACAGGCTTTATCTTCACTATGTACTTCTGGACTAAGCCTCACATTTTTCATCGTTCAGAGTGGAGTAAATTATTCTGAAACTCTTCCTTATAGGTTTGTGAGCTTTATACACTTCCACATTTCTTGGTTTCCCAATGCAAAAAGGAGAAAGTTAGAAGAACTAAAACTGGTTTGCAAACAGCAAATCTATACAAATAATAAAAAGGCATCCTATAGCCTCATGTTTACCACTTAGTTACATTTCCACTGATACTTTAGCATGAAAATCAAACTTTGGTCAACAAAAGACACATCACAGCAAACACAAAATAGCTTTCACAAATTATTCACCTATGGTCTGACACAATTCAAAACATTCCAAGATGGACGCAGAAATCTCTGCTGCCTCTCAGCATTACATCCCCCAACACAGAGGCACTAGCAGCCCACCACCCATTTAAAGTGCTGTGGGCAGCAGGACCAAGTACGTGTGGAATCCGGGTCACTCTGAAACCAGGTTCACAACTTGCACAAAGCCACCAAACACACACTCTGAATTTCTACATGGTCCAGTTTATCTAGTGCAGCACCAGGGGTCACAGGAAAAGAAGAAGGCTCCCATCACAAAGTGTAGTAGGGGAGGCACCACTGCTGGGCAGAACAGTGGGAGTGAAAACAGTTGCAGTGAGTAAATGCCAGACCTGCTCAGGATTGCCTCATCGCACCTCATCCATGCTGACAATCTGCAGCTGAACAGCGTGATAAACTGCAGCACATATGCTCACAAGCATTAGGATGACAGCTCACTTTTAACAGCATACTAGCCTGCCATGACTGGTGTCCAGTTTCTACACAATGGCAGTGAGTTGCTTCTGCACTGGAAGAGGCACTTCTACATACAATGGCATCACAGGCCTGAAGACTGGCCTCTGACCAATCCAGAAAAATCTTTTTTTATTCAAAGGCAAGTTCAGGAGTGATTTAGTCATCCCATATTAGAAGATTCAGTCACTACACTATGCTTAACTAGTTTTCTGACTACAAGCACCAATCCAATGGAGGTAGGGCAGAAATTCATGCATCTAATTTGTTTGCTTCCTCCATGAATTACTGTTTGGAGTCCAACCATGCCATGCTCTCTACAACTACATGAAAGGAGGTTGTAATGAAGTGGGAGTCAGTCTCTTCTTCCAAGTAACAAGTGATGGGACAAGAAGAAATAGCCTCAAGTTGTACTAGATAAGATTTAGATTGGATATTAGGCAATTTTTTTTCACTGAAAGAGTTGTCAAGTATTGGAACAGGCTGTGCAGGGAAGCAGTGGAGTCACCATCCCTGGAGGTATTAACTACGCATGTAAATGTGGCACTTAGGACAGGATTTCGTGGAGGGCTTGTCAGCACTGCATTAATGGTTGGACTCGATGATCTTAGAGGTCTTTTCCAACCCAAATGATTCTATGACTCGATACAGTTCCAATGGACCATGTGTCCCTCCCACATCATTAGGTTATGGTTAGGAGGACCTTCCCCAAACAATCTGCAGCCTGCAAAAGCTCTAAATGCATTAGCAAAAAAACCCCTATGTAGATTCATAAACGAAAGAGATCCCATAAAATATCACAGTCAATTCCTAACACAGCACCAACCTTCTGAGTGCTAGGGAACATATTTCCATGTATCTTAACTTTCAATACAGGTATTAAAAAACTGTAACACTGACTTGATAATCAAGCTGTTGCAAAAGAAGAAAAAAATAAAAAGGACAAAGACCAGGTGGGCAACATGCCTGCCTTAACACAAAGACCATATGCTGGAAAGCATAAATAATCATTAGCATAGCCACAAGGAAAAGAATGTTTAAAAAAAAAAAAATAAACCAATTTTTTTCTAAAAAAATAGCAAACCAAAATTAAAAGTTTTTATAATCAAGAGCACTCTTCATAAACTAGCAATATATTCTGAAACAAATTGGAATTTTTAAAGTACTAGGCGAAGTATAACTATAACTATATATATATATAAGTAAGCAGCACATGATAATTTTCCAGAGAAAGAAATCAATCAGTACTATGCCACATCTTCTAAAAATTTTTGAATAAAGATTTTTCATGTTTGTGAAGCCTAATCAGCACGTAAATCCCAAGGAAAGAGTCTAGAAGAAAAGGCAACATTTAGCAGATACACTAGCAAAACTCTGAAAAGAGGACATGATGGAAAACTAGCAAAATGAAAAGTGGAATTACAATTAGACTCTTTTATTTCTTGTGTTTTTAAAGAGAGGATGAGATTAAATAAGTCTGTATACCACGGAATGAAACAAACTGGATCAAATTATGTTAGTCTTTAAATAAAAAAAGCTGACATAGTAACTACCTGCAGTAATCTCGAAAATAAAAAACAAACAAAGAGAAAAAAAAAAAACTTCAAAAGTTTTCCCTGGATTTTTTTTTGGGGGAGGGAGGCTGTTGGAGGGGGAAGACATTATTGTACTTTTAAAATTTACTCAGATTTATTTATGTATCATTTAGTTTACCCTTAAACATCAAATGCACATAGCACACAATTTAAGTATGTTTTATTTGACTGTCAATTTCAAAAATTCAAAGTAATATTACAACATTTATGCTAGATTCTTTCCAAAGTAGCCATTTAAATTTAAAAGTCACCTTTAGAAGTTTGCTTTAGTTTCCATGGCTGGCTTTAGTTAAATATGTTACTTAATTTCTAGCTTTTCCAGAACATAAACTATTTTAAAAGAAACTAAGAACTCCACTGTGGAGCTTTTAGATTAATATTTTTCTGGACAGAACCATCTCTAAGGAACTCGGAAGATATAATTACTAGAGGATGTTTTCAAATTAATATATCCTATTTGGAGAAAAATAATATTTTCTATCTAGTAAAACAGTTGAGTATCAGCATACTATCAAACTGAACATCCAGCTGTTATTAGCAAACATAGTAGCTTTACAAGAAACTTAATTTTTTTCCTCAGTTTCCTTGCTTTAGAAAACATGTATGTCACTTACAGGTTCTGAGGAATATTTACACATTTTAAAAATTCACAGCACTTTCCAAAAACTGTTTAAAAGAAAAAAACTTCCTTTAAAAACTTTCATTCCGTTCTTTAAAATTACCTTTTCCAACAGTTTCCAACTCCAATGAAATTTTCATATTCTTTTGTGCATTAAAACATCATTGCTTTCATAATTGTTATAAGTACCTTTGTCGCTTCCGTAGTAATAGAAAACCGTCTTGCTGATAGCACACCAACGCTTCTGCCATTCAAAGCCAAGAAAACTGTGGTCTGAAATTAACAGAACACGTGTTATATTGGTTTATGCCATTACTGAACAAAAAACTTCTTTTCAAGGGTGAGGGAACAGGGAGGAGGAGCTAAGAAAAGACACTAAGGAAAGGAAACTAAGGAAATGCATGGCACTGAGAAGGAAATTAGAAATAAAACTTGGTGGTAAGAAAGCAAATAAGAATTTGAAATCAAATAAAGAGGGAAGTCATGTGTAACATTAAATGTAAGGAAATAATGAACAACTTCCTAAATATTTCCTAGAGTTATTGCAGCATTAAGTGGGTATTAAAGTGACAATATAAGATTTATTGAATCAAGGTAAATATTGACTGAACCAAAGCTGAGATCAATATTTGCCCTCTTGAAGGAAAATAAATCTTGATGCTCACTGAAACATGAAGTCGACATATGGTACTTGTACATATGTTCCTAATGTTTTCTTCAAAAATGTCTGAAAGTCTCTGAATTACAGCTGACTGGACTTTCACACTTCTTTTGCATAAGAATCCTTCAATGTTTCAGCTTCTTCTCATTTTATTTATCACTCCTGTATAACGTTGTTTATGTGTATAACATCAAATACAGACGTACAGACTTCCCAAACATTAAATATCTACTAACTTTCACAAGGATAGCTAGACTTACCTTTTCTACGTTTTTCCAGGTATCCAGCCTTCAGAACAAACTGAAGATCCTGAGCTGCAACAGGAGGAAACTGATTCCCTAAAAGAAAAACAAATTCTGTAAAGCACTGCTTTTCAAGAAAACTGCTATAGGAGCATTAATAAAATTATGGAATTTACACTCTTAATATGCAAGAGCTACTGAAAAAAATCTAGTAACTATTATGCCAGATTATTTTAAGTAAATGAAACATCACCTGTCAATGTCAGAGCTGTTGTTTTCCTCACCACTTGAGTAAGGAAAAGTATAACAGGCCTTGCAAGTCTCAAAAGGAAAAATATGTCATTAAAAATAATACAGCAACTGTTTCGAACACAGTCTGTTAAACAAGTTAGAAAATGAAAGTGATAAGTTTTCAAATGTGCAAATAAGACAATCATAATCAAGAGTCTCAACTGAACACAATTAAACCAGAAATGTAATTTTCGATACCAGCTTCACACCAAAATACCTTGAAATAGCATACTATAGAGGTGAAGACCCTCTATTACATATCTACAAAAAGAGACACTAGATGAAGAGACAATAAAAGGTGCTGCCTGTTGCTGACATATTTTGCCTAATTTGCAATATGACAGAAAACTACTGCCTATAGAATCTGTAAAGTGATAATGGATAAACCAAAGACATTGTACAGACATCTACAAAACTGTTGACCTACAGACACTAATTTTAGACACATTGTACAATATAGCTGCATCAGCAAAATGTTGAGCATAGCTCACTGTATTTTTTTCTTTTTCTCAACTACTATTTTCATAGAAGTGTGAGACTGAGCAGTCTTACTGCCTCATCTTAAAATATGACTTTAAATGTTAAAAATTGTGTCTTCCATATTACAACCTTTTCCTCCTAATACAACAGAATGGTGATTTAAACAGAACTCCTAGTATTAAGAACAAGAATATGTTAGATGCATATAATATTTAATATTAATATAAATATCATACTGCTTACCCTGAGCCAAAAAGCATAGCAAAAGGTACTCCTGTGCTGCTGGGTTTTTTAAGTGCATGTAAGCAACACAGTGAAGTTCCTACTACTTATTATCATCAAATATTCATAAGAGTCACTGCAGGTAGGTGACAAGTTTACAAGGCAGCCATTATTCATCAGAATATATGTAATCTCATTACGTTCTATCAATATAAAAATACAGAAAAGGACTGGTATTAGCAGACAAATTCTGTGCTAAAAACACCATTTTAAATTATGTAGTCTGGGCAGAAGATCAATGGTCTGACCTTGAACCAAGCACTGTCGCTGAAAGGTGATGTCAATTTCCTGAGTTTTTAGGTTCTTCCTTAAAATAATTTTTTTTAATTCAGTGATCACAAATGAGTCGCTTTATGGTAGTCTTATTTAAATACAGTTATGACAGGAAAAAGACAAGAAAGAGATAGGAACGTGCAGAGAATGCTGGTTTTTAAAGCATGAAAACACTCAAAATGAGAAGACATTCTTTAAATAATACAGTCAGCTCTTTAGACTGTAAAATCTTTTGTCTGACACCAAAAGACAGTAGAGAGAATTTTACTTACATTGATATTTCCACTTATTTTTTTAAATTAATATTACTTTTTAAAGATTAGGAGTACACTAATTTATATTTTAGCTTCTATGTAATTCTGATTATTGCATTAAAAATACAAGAGCCCAATAAACATGCATTTTAAAGTGACACAGCTGTCCTCCCTTTGCTTGGTAATATGCAATCATAGCCCAACATTAAATGGGAATTAAACACAAAGACACTTGATGGCTGGTATGTGATATCTTTAACAGTTACTCTTAAAGGTGATGTAATGATGGTATTACGAGTGGGGGAAGTGAAGAGTTTTACAAATATGCATCATGTGCTGCTTTATGTTGGTCATTGGGAGGCATCAGTGTGCAACACTTACAACTCTACTTCATCCAGAAGGGCTCATCTTAAAACAGTGCAAGCCCCCAGAGAAGGAAGACATAAAACCTAAGTAGACAAACAAACAAAAGCAGCTCGCTCTAAAATTTTACAATTTAAGAATTTCAACCACCATTTAGAACTTCACCCAACATTGTTTGTATCAGTTTGGGCTTTGATGAGGAAGCTTGGCCAGTGTTCATTTAGTGAACAGTCATATCAAATGTCAAGTCAAAACACAGTCCCAGAGAAGCACATACTTTGGGGACTCCTTAGTGTTGTTATTCCGTCATCTGAACTGACTACGTCATAGAATCAAAATTCCACTCTCCATTTTGGTACTTCTGCTGAGACAAGTCAGGATAAATTTGGTGATGGTATTTTCTGAAACTACATTTATTTGGCACAGGGCACTGAAAGCTTGTGAGGAAAAGAACATGCATGGAAAAAGAGTCTTTCACTGTCTGGTGCCACTGCTAAAAGAAGTCCTCCTCCCACCCTTAACCTGTAGAGAAGCCAGTTTCTTCTTCTATTCCTCAAAGCAACTGAGACAGTAACTCCAAAAAACAAACTGCAGCTGGTCAGCCCCACTGCCACTCACAATCTGTAAGTAGCTGAAGCAGAAACAGATCATATGCATGTTATTATCCTTCTGTCAGAGAAGCCTGGGAACCAAAAAAATATGATGGAACTTTAGTCGAAGGGCAGTAGAAAGAGACCCAATTGTAATATCCCACGACACATACAGCTGTACAAGAAAGAAAAGGCATAAATCTGGTTAAATTCCTTCTTTCATTGCCCTGTACCTTCAGAAGGAAGGGGAGGGAGAATAAGTAGTATGAAAAGCATAAAGGAAAGAGAAAGAACCACCTCCTCCCAGAGTCTCATGAACCACAGGTGTTGTGCATATGTGGCAGGAAGAAGGCACAAACATGGATATACCATTGTCTCTGTACTACAACAAAAACAACAGGGAGAGGAAAGAGGAGAGAGTCAGTCACATCTTCCTTACAGTTATTGCTGAGATTCTGCATGGGAAACTTCTAAGTTGTATTATCTGTCTTTCTTCCATTTTTTTCGTTTCTTTACTGTCTTGTCCACATCTCAAACAGGATTTAGAGTGAACTGCAACCACTACATGTGGGAACTCCCAGCAGAAAATGTGGAATTTACATAGTAAGTTAGTTTTTGCAGTTGCTTTCAATCAGAATATTGCTTCCCCATTCATTTGAAATATATCAGACTTGACACAAATCTCATAAAAAAGTATCACTAAAGCAGTACTTCGTTACAGTAAAGCAGCATTTGCTTACATTGCACCAGCAGCTGAGATCAGAGGTTCATTAGTTGACTGCAGCATGAGACTGAATAAGACAGCTCCTTCTATTAAGAATCTAAGACAGAGGAATTCTGTATTTTAAGTAAAGAACCATAAAGGAAATTAAGCCACATGCTTCAAATCACATACTCCTTTAGAGCTCAGAATTTCCCATGTTATACTCTCATGCACGCCCCAGGATGTCTTCATGACAAGGAGAATTTTTCTCCTTCCCTCATGGATGCAGGTGAAATGGCCTGAATTCCAATTATCTGTAATTTCACTGGAGATTGTCCACTGTAAGAAATTAAATGTGGGGTTGCAAGAAGCTTGCATCCTGGGGATGCAGATAGCACCTACTGGTACTACCTTTCTCTGAGTGTCTCAATGCCTGCTCATGAGAAACTTATGGTCAAACCCACTACAAAATCAGAGCTAAACTTCTCTCTCAAAATGAGACCACCAGAGATTACCATGTCTTCCTAGCACTGTATGGTCTGTTTCAATGATTCAATTATTTAGAAATAAAGCTGTTAAAAGGATTGTAGTCTTCCCTGGTTTCTCCTTTGGTACACTGTAGTTTTTCAAGCCAATTTTAAACACCCAAGAGAAATGTGGCATTGTAAGAAATGCTCTGTGGCTTGCAGTTGTGTGGGTTTATACACAGAGAAAGGCACAATGATTACTTCTATTTAATCCTCCAGACCTAATTTCTGCTGTGTCATTGTCCTGACAGTGTGGGCAAGCACAGATTTGAGGATATAAAAAGGTCTCATTTCCATTCCAGAGCTTCTACCTCACAAATAACGTCTTGAATTTTATTCTTTTGATGTGAAGGCCAGTTCAAAACTATCCAATATTTAAGGAGATGATAATCTTGCATACCCAATACATGGTATAGATTAAGGAAGGTCCATCTGCTTAACGTTACAGGTTTTCCTTCATTCTTGACCACCCACTCACTAAAGAATCTCCCACAATAACTTCTCTTCCTATCTCATCCCTGTTGGTGAGAATTACTCCAATGTGCTCCAAAATAAAATCTGCAAGTTATACTCCACATGCATATTTTCAGACTGGTGTGTACAAAAGCCATCAAAGACCAGATCAAAATATTTATAAGGCCTAAACCTTCATCTTAGAGAAAAGTAAATTATATGTATGATGCACTGGGCTCTTCCTCTTGGTTCTAGGCACTCTTGTGCCAAGTGAGCAGCTGGCAGTTATTATAATACTATTGCTGCCAGGCTGAAAATTCCTCCAGTGAAAAGAAAGTGAAATGCTCTCACTCAAGCATAAAACCAGCTTTACCAGGCAGGCTTTGACTTCAGAAAAACATTAATGTTATTAACATAGGTGTATTAATGTACAGGTTCCACTGCACAACTCCCACAACCACACAACATCCTGTGATTCAGAAAGATCTCAAAACCACAGCTTATGGCACGACTACAATTTTTGCAACTTGGTAATCAAACAGGCAAAAGCCTGAATGATTTAATTTTTCACCTTACTGCAACAGTGAATTTGGTCCATTACATAAAAACAAGTTTCATCAGTGTCACTTCACAGCATGAAATTCAATCCTTGTGCCTGGAATTTTGATTTTTGGAGGATCTAAAGACGTAAAAATTTCATGCTGTATACAAAATAAATAAAACAAACCCAGACTGTATTATTCTGCACTGTTTACCAATAGGATTTCTTTTTTTTTTACTTCTGCAATGTGGGCTAAGGGATACATAAAGCAAGAAATAATCAGAGGTCAGTGCATTCTAAAGAGATGCTTAGCATGCTTATGGGAAGTTAAACAGGCAAAATGGAGATAAGTGTAATTCAGTAACAGCTAAGTGGTTGATTACAGCTTGCTTTCCTAGTAGAGGACTGGAGGTTTAACCATTATAAGGGTGAAGTCGTCTTGCTCAAATACAAGTATTTCACTGTTCTTCATTCCTTGTAAAAGAAAACTGAGAGGAAAAAATACATTTGTTTGATTATATGGAGAAAACAGTGATCACTATTCCTTTATCCTCTTCTAACTAAAAAAAAAAAATACAATCGTAATTAATAATACAATTATTAAAAATATTTTTCCAGCTTCCTTATTTTTGCACTGAAGACCCTTAGTGTCATCTGAGAACTTACTGAGGGTGCACTTGATGCCCTCATACAAATCACTGATAAAGGTATTAGACAGAACTGGTCCCAGTAAGGACACAACTGGATGTAACTCCATTCATCACCACTGTCTGAGCCCAGCCAGCATTTCATCAGTGAAGAGTTCAGTGGTACAAGCCATAGGCTGCCAGTTGCTCCAGAATGTACAAGAGACAGTATCAAAGGCTTTACTGAAGTCTAAGGAGAAAACACCTACAGCCTTTCCCTCATCCCCTAGGTGGGCACCTGGTCATAAAAAGAGATCAGGTTGGTGAAGCAGGACCTGCCTTTCCCACCGCCCTGCTGGCTGGGCCTGATCCCCTGGCAGTCCTGCATGTGCTGCATGAAGGCACTCAATCTGTTCCATAACTTTCCTTGGCACTGAGGTCAGGCTGACAGGCCTGTAGTTCTCTGGATCCTCTTTCCAGCCCTTCTTGTGAACGTGTGTCAGTCACACTGGCCAGCCTTCAGTCACCTGGGACCTCCCCAGTGAGCCAGGCCTAATGACAAATGGTGGAGTGACTCAGTGAGCTCTGCTGCCAGCTCCTTCAGTGCCCTTGGATGGACTCATCTGGTCCCATTGACTTGTGACTGTCTTAGTGGCACAGCAGGTCACTGACTACTTCCTCCTGGATTTCAGGGGTTCCTGTCCCTGTCTACTAGCTCAGAGAGCTGGCTGCCCTGGAGATATTTGTCTTTCTGTTGAAGACTGAGGCAAAGAAGGTATAAAGCACCTAAGTCTTTTCCTCATCCTTGATAACAACGTTCTCCCTCTGAACATAATAAAAGATGGAGATTCTCCTTGGCCCTCTTTTTTTTTGTTAACATATTTATTAAAACGATTTTTATTATCTTCTACAGTAGTGGAAAAATTAAGTTTTTGCCTTTCTAATTTTCTCTCTACGTGACTTAACGACATATTTGTACTCTTCCTGAGTTGCCTGCCTCTCCTTTCAAAAGTCATAAACTCCTTTTTTTCGCAAAGTTCCAGCAAAAGCTCCCTGTTCAGCCAGGCTGGTCTTCTTCCCCACCAGCTCATCTTTTGGCACAAAGGGACAGCCTGTTCCTGCAGGAAATGCAGAAAATAAGTGGTTTTGTCCTCAAGCATAGGGTTTTTATGCTATCTCTCAGGCTGCAATTTGAAATTGGCAGAGATATTCTGAAAATATTTGTGTTAAAGTTGAGCAAAGAAAGAGTAATGTTTGTAGCAATACAAAAAAAGTAATTTTATCTTCTTTTCTTCCCCCCTACCCCCCTTCTCACACACTTCTTCCAAAATTCTTCATATCTCTCCATTTCATTTTGATCTGGAAATACAGCATTTACCCATTTTAACAGCTACTACAGAAGGATTCAATTATCTTTGAATCTGTACATAGCAATACACTGGAGTCACATCTGTTGCACAAGCACTGTGAATCTAGGCTAAAGAGGAGGTGGTTTATTTTCATATGCATATCTTCTCCCTACATTTCTTTTTTTTATTAAAGAGAAGATTAATGTATACCATATTTTAAAAAAAGATCCCATTTCTTAGAGACTTCTAATTAATTAAAGAAAAGTTATCAGTAGGAAGATCACATAGAATCTCATCAGTTTCATTAACTGTCTTGAGCACTTTCACAAAGACTACTTCTGCATTTTGCAAATGTAGAAGCCTGGCAGCTCTGAATTCGTTTACCATGCGACAATCAAAAGATAAATGTTAAAGAAAATTATTTCATTCCTGGAATAAATGTAATGAAAATGTTTAGCTTTTGAAAGATTAGTTCACAAAAACCCAGCATTTTGGTCTTCAAATTGTTTGTTCCAAAGGCTGCCTAGTCTATGAAGTTTTCCTCCGGAGCCATCCCTAGCATTACCCATTGTGGTCTCTAACAGTTTACAATAATTTTCACAGAATAACTTGCCTTCATATATTCCTCTAAGAGGTGCCAGCAGTGTATTTTAATACAGAATACTTAAAACACTGTCATCTGTTTCTAGTTTTAATTCTTTCTAATTTCGGATATGAAGTTTGGGCTACAAACATTAATACCACACCCCTCAGAGGCTTGAACATTGAGTATTTTTTATGGACTCGTCCCTTAGAAGGACAGTGGTACAAGCCCTTCTCTTCCCACCCTTCCTGTAAGCAGAGAAGAAGGCAGTGGGCCAGGCAGCCTAAAAACCACTGCAATGGATTATTTAGAGAAACTAAATCTAGTTATTTTAAGAAGTTAGCATCTCTTTTAGTCATTTCTATTTAACCCCTAAACTGTGTGCTATTTTAAATTTTAAAAACCTTACATTCATGGCTTTTCAATCCTTGTCTGTTTTCTGAGCAAAGTTTCTTTAGTAGTTGTAGTATTTCATTTGACAAAAAAAATTCCTTTTTTTCTTTTAACAGATTACAAGAGTCAGCCAGTTTGACTCCATTCATTAGAATCCACAGCCAAATGGATCACATACTCCTCATCCAAACTTAACTCTGAATTTGTAAACTAATATTGTCCTGGATTTCTGCATTCTTTTGATGGTTTTTGAATGGCTTCTGAAACATCCACTGTTACATTTTGCATAGCATCTTAATGTACCGAGGAGTTTATAGCTTTCACCCCTTGATCCAGATTTAACTTTCACACAGGTATTTATGAAAATTTCACAAATTACACCCATGGCACATGGAGGGGTGGGGGGCATGTGGGGGGGGTGAATTTTAAAAAGTTTGTATGTGTGAATTTTAAAATGTTTTCTGCTGTAAGGAGGCATTACCCTACAGTGCTAGAAAAGGGGCCACTGAACACTTCACCAAAGCAGCCTTCTCAGTTTTGTTTTTTCTCAAAGATTCTAAGGCAAGCAGAAGGAAAGATACAGCAGCAAAGAAAACATCTCTTGTGCAAGGTCTCCCACTCACATCAATGTAATGCAAAGCATACAAAAATGTTGTGAGGCATGCAGAAGTCTTGTTTAAAGAATCACTAAAGTTGACTCAATCATTTCAGCACAAGACAGGTTTCAGTCATCCAGAAGCCCACATTACACCTACCAGAAAAGTGCATCAGTGGTAGAGACTGGCAATACAAATTCTGCCAGTGCAACAGCTTCAAACTTTGTTATGAGAAATAAAGTAGGCAGGAAAACACGGAGATAAAAACAATGCCCTTGCTTTGCAGACAGAACCAAGTCAAAACAGACCATCATGGATCAATTAGAGGCACTGGGAATTCTCATGAAATTATGCAGGCAAGCTGAAATTTCCCAGCGTTGTCTCACAGACAAGCACACACATCCAATTTCGATTAGAAACCCTAAGTAAAGACTCAGAATATCTACATGATAGCTTGAACCACAGAAGGTGCTGTTAGCTAATCAGAGAAAATTAAAAGGCCAGGAATAAAGAGTCTACAGCTGGAGTATGACCAGCATGATGTCAAATTGCATATGGATAGCATCTTTAACCATATCATGATTCCTGTATTCCCAGATGGCTAACAGCAAGTCCTACAGGCATATCAAACAGCAAGTTAAAAGCTTTCATTTAATACCTCCAGGTGAAAAACACAATTTTCAGTTTAACATCTAAAACACCTGGAAGAGGTAATACTACAATTGTACTCTGCAATTTACTACTATTTTTAAATAGCCACCTGGTACACAGAAGAATCTCTTGGAAATACCCACATACCACAGTATCTTAAGAAAAACTTGAGGTAATCAGAACTAGAAGTTCCCTATTACTTTTCTTATTTTGTCATAATGTTTTTAATTAGTACTTTTGAAGGGCCTAAAATTCCATTGTCAGGCAACTGGCCCTTTTATTTCAGTAAGTAAGCCTACACTGAGACCACGCAATGACAACTATTTAAATGAATACAAAAATGATTTAATATGTTGTGGCAGAAAAACTGCCAAATGTCATTTATTGCAAAGCTAAACAATGAACTTTTAAATTATATTTCAGAATTAGTAGTACATGTAATCCAAGTATTTATTACTCAACAGTATTTTGACAGATCTTGTAAAGCCCACTACAGCATGAACTCTGTGAACTCTGGTCCAAATTTTGGCAATACCATGCAAGTTAGATTTTCCACGAATCATTAAACAAAAAACATATAAATTTTCTTCCTCTTAATTTTATAATTTCCCAAATTTTTTGCCCTGTCGCTTCTCCTGAGTAAGTTCCAGTGTGTATACATCCTTTTCTAAGTTGTTCTGTTTCTAGAAGCTAGTTTAAGCCCCGTCTAAAAAGTCTTAATGAAAAAAAAAAGGAAAGAAAAAGAAGGGAAAAAACCAAAACCGTACAGTTTGAGAAGTGCCAAATTTAGCTAAAGAGAAAAATCTTCCAGTGTGAATTTCAATCTGTGAGAGGGTTATTTTAGCAGGGGAACCTTTTACCTTGTACTCTGATCAGAAGCATAACACACCATAAATACAATAAGCAAAACCTAAGAAATCCTGGGAAACAAGGAAATTCTCAGACTGCCATGAAAAACCAACAAAAACCTCAATGTAAATTGCATGAGTTTTATATATGGAAGTCATTTATGCCAACTGGCAGTCCTCTTGGATTAGCTGTGTAGTCTGCAAAGTTCCAACTGTTCTGACTCTTGGCCAAAAGTTTGGCCTGTTAAACTTCTGAAAGGAAACATACATACACACTTTGTGCATTTTAAATGCTCCAACAGCTCATATCCTTGATCAGAAAAAGTTTTAACATTACTGGTTGAAGCTGAAAAATCTTTCATCTGTATGAAGGAAAAGATTCAAATTCTTACAGTCAGCTAAAAACACATCTTTAAAACTGGCAGTTGCAGATTTCAATGAAGAGGTCCTAAGCCAGTTTTCAATTTCATTTTATGTATTCCTGCAAACACAAAATGATTTGAATGTTCTGCCTCATTGCCTCATTTTTGATACATTTCTACTACTGATAATTTAAGTAAAAAGCTATGCTCAGTGATCAGTGAACTATCACACTCAAAGCTGCTCTGCATTTGAAAGCTAATTTGGTTTAAGATGGAGGTATGACTTTACACTTTACACGTTCAGTCTGCATGTAAAGGCAAGCGTTTAAAAATAATAACAGAACAAGAAAGTCTCATACAAGTCTTTCAAGTTTTCCTTACTGCAGCACACAAAATGCATGTCAAATATAATTCAGTATGTAGAAGTGCGAAGTTCTGGTAGAATTACAGTCTCTTGCAATGATAGCATAGCACTTAGAAAAATCAATCTACAGAGCAAGACCATGAGAAAAACTAAAGGTACAGAAATCAAAAGTGACTTATACAGTGCCTTTATTTCCAAGTACTCTGAAAGAGGTAATAAAGAGGTAATAAAAATCCAAAGATTTTATGGTTCAAAAAACACATCACTGTTTTCAAATCTCCTCTCACAAGGAGGTTGCTACCACAAAGATAAAATACTCTCCTGTTTTCCTGTAATTGCATGGGACCTAACTGAAAAGAACAAGGGAAACACTGTAAGACGCCAGCAGAGCAAACTGCGGGAAGCCAGCAGAACACTCCTGTGTTTCCTGAAAGCTTTCCAGATGTAAATTTCAGTTGCCATTCACCTTGGAGTATACTGAGAATGACAGGAAGAACCACCTCCCAATATCAACTCCCAAGTTTTCTGAATGACTGCACTAATATTTTTCCAGTCCATTTGAAGGCTCCAGAAAAAAAAAAAGCATACACTTGAAGACACAAGCAACAGGAACTCTGGCAGAAGCTGTTTGTCTCTGAACAAGAGAGAGGAGATGTGATCAACTGTTCCAATTCTCCCATATGTCCCATTTTGTTACTTCTAGTCAATGGAAACATCCATTTTAATTTTTCAATGATCTTTCTAAGTTACACCAAGCTACACAATGTTTCTCAGATGATCCTTGCAGTTCTTGCTGGCTTTAGTATCGAATAGAAATATCTGAAATAATATTTTTTATTTTTAGTTAGAAACAATTATTTTTATTTGGAAACCATGTATGGGATTGAAATCCAAGAATGAAAGAGGATCACTTATATGACTTGGAAGATATCAGCTCATCTTTTCCTATGGTAAACACAAATAGGTTACCTTCAGCATCTGAAAGCCATGGGAAATCCCAAAAGTTAAGGGATTGGAAGCTTATAAATCACAGATACTATCATATACTGCAATGGGGGTTACGATTTGGGAAAAGAGAAAATCAAGAAAAGAGCTGCAATTGAGTTTTGTGATACCTGTGTGAAGAGGAAAAAGATGACACATCAAGAGCAATGGGTATATTTTACAACTTAAGACTTTTACAATGATGAAGCGGGTGGATAAATGTCAGTGGGATTTTTTCCAAACTCATTGAACTTTCATTTTCTGTCCATTGATTCTCACACCACACCTGAGTTTTCCCTAAGCCTATCTCTGCAAATAAATCTAATCAAGGATTAGAAAGACAAACCACCCAGTGAATACAACCACTGTTGAAACTTGAACCAGTTATAACATTAATGGTGTATGAATTAACTGAACCTGATAACACAGCAGCATTGCTTGGTCTGGTGGCAGTATTCAGTGATAGTATTTTCATCTGTGGATATCAGCGGGACACGATTTGTAGGCAACATAATAACCTTTATCAGATAAACCAGCAGCACTGGAAAAAAGCCACACAAACCTTTATACAAGCAAAAGAGCTCATTTATACAAACATTGCTCCGTTATTTTCACTTTATAGGAACTGCCTAACATGCATCATTTCTCTACCAACCACAATTAAACTTGTGAACATGCACAGTATTACTCAAACGTTGCCCTCAAAACAAAGAATTCAAACCTGCAAATATTTATTTTAAACTAATATACAGTATTTTCTTCTAATTTAAAAATGTGCTAATTCAGTTCACTTTAAAAGAGCACCAAAATAATTGTGTCAAAGCTCTAAAGTAGCATTCCCAAATTTCAACGGAGTAAATATTAAAGTTGATCTATGAACAGAAAAAAAAAAAAAGAAAATTCAACTTTTAATGGAAATGCTGACACAACTTTAACTATGACAATGTTAAGAGCGCTGCTCTAATAAATCTGTCAGTTTCTGTAATGCCTGTGATAACCCCATTAATATGAAAGATGTACACTTCACATAGCTTACTACATACCAACTGCAGAAGTTATATCATCTTGATTCCCAGTAACAAATCAGTAATCAATATTTGCAAAAGCAGACTAATCCTTTGCAAAATCAGTGGTTTAGTGATTGAAGAGTTTGCTCAATTTACACAGTTAATCCCTCTTCATCTGCTTGAGCCCTCTATTTATTCCAACCACTTACAGTGGTAGCTGTAGCAGATTAATACATCCCCCTGTGCTAAACATGTCTTGACAATTGA
Organism: Acridotheres tristis; assembly: GCA_037013685.1. Lineage (NCBI taxonomy): Eukaryota > Metazoa > Chordata > Aves > Passeriformes > Sturnidae > Acridotheres > Acridotheres tristis. Next base: position 32,398,214 of record CM072886.1, read on the forward strand.
CCCAGCATATTGCTGTCAGGATAATCTTTACAAACACTGAGCTTTTTTTACCAAGCCTGAAGGCAACATTTAGAAATCAGAAGTTTACAAATACTCTCAGAAAGATCCCCTCACACATATTATCACTACTCCATTTAATTATTTCTTTGAGACAGCATCTACTGTCATATTTTATGGACCCAGAAAGTATCCTTCTGACCTTTTTTTTATTACTAAGGTTAAAATTGCTGTAATTATGAAGGCACACAAAGGGAGTTTTTTAATCAAGAAATTTTTATGGAAACAGAAAACCAGAAGGAAAATAATGTGTCATAGCATATTGCTCAGTGAAAAAATGAGATGGCCATCTGTGTAAATACAAGTAAATTACCATCTTTTATTTTTAAAAAATGAGCTGAAGCAGTAAGAGTAAATTAAGATTACACAAAAAGAAAAAAAGTCACCATGAAGCCCATAGTGAGAAAGTAAAAAACAGTGAACTTTAATTGAGAGACAAAAATCAGTTAGAACTACATATACCTCTGTAGCTCTGAAGTTTACAACAAAGATTTGCATAGTCCTTCAAGTTTTTTGTCCATTTTGAGGTTTCTACCCCTATAAGAGGCAAATATTAATCAAAGCATATTTTTCTAAACAACTAAGAAAAATTAGCATGGACAGTAGTCCTAGCTACACACTAAATTCATACTAATCTTTCATATCTATGAAGTTATTCATGTTTAATTTGCCATTGTACACAACAGTAGAAGATAAAATATGCAAATAAATTGACAACTTAACAGAGTAAATCTGAAAATATTTTATAAGGTACAAATGTAAGAACTTGTATTTAAGGACAAATAAAGTAGCAACCCTTAAAATGCTAATTTGCATGATCAATCATCATAGTTCTTATGGTTCTTGGTAACTTATTTCAAAAAAGCATGATACTGTATTAACTGTACAAGGCATAACTATTTTAATGTCCATACAGAACTAAAGCTCAGTATTAGAACAGCATAATTGTTTAGTTCTTAAAATTTTCCTAACATCAGTTCGTGTTCTATGGAGAGACAGCATAAAAAAGTTGCTAGGCAGACCAAGGTGGGGGTTTGATTGTTTAAAAAAGAAAGTAAGCATTAAGAGAAAAATGAGAGAGACTGATAGTCAGAAGAGAAACTGAAACATGCAGGTTTGGACCATACATTAATTACTAGCTACAGAGCCTAATTATCCAGCTGGCTCTAGAAATGCAACCTAGATTCAGAAATGAACTTAAACAAAAGTGGCAGAGCACAGAACACTAAATTCACTATCAGGTACAGTCACAGCATACATCATAAACTTAATGTCCTTGACTATTTTATTTATCCACAGGAGAAAGAAAAATAGAAACTACAGTAGGAGCACTATCTTGAGGGGGCAATGATGAAATTCAACACTGAAGGCCATCAAAGCAAAGACCAACAGAACTTTCTTAAATGGATGAACAACCCAAAAATCAACATATTCCATTGTTTCACTGTGGAAACTCATCTTAAAATACAAAAAACAAGACTGAAGACATGGTACACTATGGAACAGCCTAAACCTCTTAAACACAGAAAGCTGAAGTTGTCTCTGTTGAACAATAACACTTGAAGGGTGAAAGATGTGAGCTGCAGCACAAAACAAGTCAGCATATGGGAAGAAAAAAGAAAAAAAAACCAGAAAGACACACCAATATCTTTCTTCCACCACAAGAAGCAATTAACTTTCTGAAAATAAGAGACTGGCGTAACCACCTGAAGCTACCAATGATGATCGAGATGCAAATACTGAATTTCACACTTCTGTCATTTGTAGTGTCCTCTTGAGGCTGAGTAGAAGAGGGAGATTTAGGCAGGGTTATTATCCTACACTGCAGTACATGAAACACTCTCCATGCAAGCTCTGCAAGAGTTTTAGCCAATTAGAAACTAAAACTTAGAGCAGAAAAAAATTTCTAGAACTAAAATTCTATATCTCCCCTTGAAGTAAGTCCTTAAAAAGGGATGAAATCTGAATCTTACTGGTTAAAAAGCATACTAGTATGTAAGTCCAATAGAAAAAAAAGGCATTTTATAGGTATGTGAAAGATTATACGGCTCGATTCATTACTTTTTCTTCTGTTATTCAGATTTCCAGAATTCAAAGCTCACTGAGCTGGCTAGCTGTGATGCAAAGTTTTTTGGGTTTTTTTTAAGATTTCTGTAATATAGAATATGATCTAGCTTAGGAATTTTAAACCTCTGGCAAAACTCTCACAGGGGACTCCAGTAAAACAATAATGCTACAACTCAAATGTAGCTTCAATATTTAATTGGATTATGGAAAGTGTCTAAACTTTAATTTGTAAATACCCCAAGGAATCAATGGAAAGAGCAATTGATGTGAACACGATGAGTACCCTAGACATTGTCTACACAATCAAAGAGGGTTTCACTTTTCCCTACTGACAATTTTCCTAGCTGATTAGTTGAAAAAGTCCAAATATACTTGGTCTTGACTGACCGGTGGATGGAGATTGAAACCACCACTCGAGGTTTCTCCTGAAAGCTTCCAGCAACATAGCTAAAACACAGAGTTTATTTAGCCACTCATTACAACTCCTTAGAAAGATGCTCCATGGTACTTCAAAATCCTCGGCCTTCTGAGATTTAATCTGACATCCTTCTCTATTCATGCATTCTTCTGTGAACCATTCAGTTTTAGTAACCAGCAGCAGAGGCTGCTAATTTGGTCTCTAAATGTCAGTGTCAAAAAGAACAAACAAGTAAACAAATGCCATCAAGGTCTGCAGCTATAGCAAAATCCTAAAATCTATTAGACTTCTGTGAACTCTGTCCCACTGCCATTCAGTGAAATTCAGTCAGGAAAAACAACTGGGGAGACAGAATAAGAACTGGCATCACCAGTGAAAGACAAAGCACGGCCAGACTCCCAGTGTGCAGCACCCCAAGGTGCTAACAAATGGCACACTGCTTTTGCCTCCAAATCCATGGTGAAGAGCTGAATGAACAGCAGGATGGAGAATGAGCTCCAAGTCTCTGCAGGGCTCAGCCAAGCAGCCATGGCTCATAGGCCAGGCTGCAAAAATGGAAGAAGGAAATCAGCTGGAGAAATCAGACTGCAGGTGGCAGAGCAATGGCAAGACTGACAGACCAGAATGCTGAAATCCTGATGCAATTTCTGTAAAGGCAGCAGGGTCATGAAATATTGCCTAAAGGTGCCCGTTAACCCTTTCAGGCACACCAATCCTGTGGATTCCTCCAGTACCCTACAGATGCGGTGTAGCCCGTAACAGAATGAAGACTATGGGATTATAGGGTTATAATTGGTTTAACAAGATCTTTTCAGCAGCTGACAGGCAATTAAGTCTTCAGTTTGGCTTTAAAATATTTATTCAGACTTTCCAACCTGTCTCTGAGCACATCACAACTCCTGTTGCAAATACTAATGACCCTTTTTAGGACTTTTAGGTAGCTTTCATACAGGTGATGTAGAAGGTCATGCATGATTATGTCAGGTTTTTCATATGAATAAAGGCATCATCCAAAAAAATGTTTCAGGCAGTATGCATCTTCCCCAAGAATTCCGTAGCATGGTTTATTATTACCTGCATTTTGAAGAACAGCTTTATAAATTTTATATATTTTAACTAGTTAGTGCAATCTGATCCTCTTTTTTCAGCATGTCATTTCATCAAAGATGCAGAAAGTATTTTAATTTTAGACATAAATATGCATATATATGATGACTAATCATTACATGTTTTGCTACACAGGTTCCTATCATGCAGAAATAGGACTGAAAAGATACACTTCAAGGAAAATTTTGTGTTGAAAATGATCAGTTGATTATGTACAGGACAAAAGAAAAAGAGGTTGCCAACACTTCTGTCATGTACAGAAAGGAAAATTAAGAGTCATTTGTTATTCTCAGTTGGAGAGGTCACTAGTGTTATCTTGCACATGATGATTTGATGCACTACATATGATTAATGCTTGTTTAAAGGACACTGCCAAGGTCTCTAGGTCAGACTATGACCTTCCATTTTTTTCAGATATCCATAAACAGAATATTAATAATTCAGTAAGTGCTTTCCTCTCTCTTTAATATATTTTAATACTCTCTGCTACTACTAAAACAAGACTAATAGTAGAAGGTGATAAAATAGCAAGAAAGAAAATTCCAGTAAGGAAGCATTTGCTTCAGAATCAGACTTGGTTTGTATTATTTGAAATGACTGGTGCACTTGTAACTATCACTTTCTAAGACTTTCTACTCTAACTGCACAGGTTTCCACAACCTCATGTATATGCGTGCCTCAATGCTTTGGGATAAAATTGTATATGCTTCCTCAAAGCCACTTTAATTCTTAAAAATCTTAAAGATGAAAGCGAAGTGAATGTACTTGTTTTTACTAAAAAGCAAAGTTATCAGAAGTCACTGAGATGTTGCATTTTTACACAAATTGTATTTTTTCATTTGGATAGTTACATGTCCAGCTAGACCTTTAGTTCTCTTAAAATCTATGTCTAGGTATCAGAAAATACACAATAAAATGTTATTAAAAAAAAAAAAAGAAGAAGGAAGGACGGACCAAACTCCTGTGACTGCCTCACTATTCACAAACCTTTGGGAAATGAACTGTTGTCTGGATCATGCTTGGAAATCTCAAGTTCATATGAATATAACTTTCTGTGTATGGATATAGCAATAGTTAAGATAGAATGTCCAGGATCATCTTCAAATGAGGAAGAAGTATTATCACTTTTTTTCCTTTTAATACACAAAACATTCTTAGCAGTAAAATTAGATTTGTTTTTTAAAAGCTAAAGAGGACTGCAAAATTTATTTCCAAAAATTTTTCCCCACAGCTTTCCAGTGGCTTTAAGAGGAAGAGACTCTTATACATCATCATTACATGGCAATTGCTTCAGATTTAAAACTGTAACTCTACACTTATATTTTTCCCCTTAAGGCTGTACTTCCAAATGTTTAATAACAGACTGATTGCTATATTGTCCATGTATTATTCTGCTTTTCCACAGGGTAGCAGTGTGTTTCAGAACAAGGCCACCACTGTGGGAATATGAATGAGTACACAAAATCCCTGCAGAAAGCAGCTGTTCCCTCTTGTACATATGCAAATGGAAGAAAGCTAAATAATGAGGGCAGCTTTATTTCACAAAGGCAGACAACAACAGAGCCAGAGTGGACTACAACAAAGTTTTTGTAGTAAGCAGTGAACTGAACTCTACAAAAAAGGATGAATTCTTAATATTCCCAGTCTTGATAATCATGTTTCTTAGGGAAATACTGATTAATGGCTTGCAAAATTAATCCTCAAAATTATTTTTAAAACCCTAAAGACAAAGACATCTATGCATCTTTTCTAAGACACTGAGTTTATTCAAAAAAAATATCACTTAATTAAGGCAGAATTCTGGACATTTTTTTCTCCCCAATACCACAGTCTTAGGTATGACCTTGGACAAGTCATTGAATCTAACTCAGTTTTCTTGTCCATAAAATAGAGATAATACCTCTGCCCAGGGCTAGTGAGAAGCTAAATCCATCGTCCATAAACGTGATTTGAAATAGCAAGGTAAAAAGGCTTTATCAGTGTTACATACTGCTGCATTTTTCATTGCTTTTAATAAGCTTAATGAAACCATGTAAATTTTGAATGACAACATTAAGCAGATTTTCAGGCCAGATCTTGCTAGAAGTAAAAGGCATTACAGATTTCTTGAGATGACCCCGATTTGAGCTCTGACAACTAATGGCTGAGTCAGAACATTGCTATGTGAAGTACTGTGAAGAGTCTTCCAGATGTCAGTTGTTCTAACAGGGGACCGTTTATTCAAAACTGGAGAGTGCATTTGCACCAGTGATAGAGGAGGGAGAAGAAATGGTTCACATTTGCTCATTGGTGAAACAACAAGCAACACTAAAATCTTTCAAAGCTTGTCACTGGCATTCACTAGTGAAGTTTAGTCCAAACTAGGCTTTTTACACAAGCAAGTGAAGAGAAAACAACAAGAATTAATTTATCAAACCAAAGACACACAAGCTGAAGATTAAACTCAGTTCTCCAAACTCTGATCAGCCACAATTCTTTACCATAAAAAGCTGCTATTATAACCCCAGCAGGATTTTGGTAATACATATGCCCTACACCCAAATTCCATAAAGTCCTTTGACAATATGTCTTTTGTGACAACATTGAGTGTTACACTTCATCCTCACCTAACTGAGACATGATTAGGGCCAACACAGCTGGTGCTCTGCAAATGAAATGTTGTATACATTTTTAAGAAAGAAATCTTGGCTGAAATTATTCACCAAAATATTCACCTAGTGTCTAAAGAGAATATCCTTGTCATTGAAGCAATCTGTGAGCAATACAAGACAAAACTTTAAAATTCAGAATCTTTTGCATTATTCTTTTAGCAGATTACGCCACAAAATTGAAGAAATAAAAATAATTCTATTTTTAGTGGCACTGAATTTCCTGTTCGTCCTGATCTTTACTAGAACTGATAGGTCTGCTACTTTGGGCAGTCTAGTGTCCAAACCGGGCTACAGTTTTGGCCATCATCTACCACCTGACTGCTTTTGGTGCTAAGCTATGAGACTTTAGTGCAGATATCAGGCTAAACTGCCATATGCCCCAAGCCTCCAGTCTAAGAATTACATTACTTAAAATCAGCTCTAGAACACACATACAAAAGGACATTTTCGATTCTGTATCACACTTGTGGTGTAAGCCATAGAGTAAACTGAGTCTGCTTGAAGGCCTGTTTTCACAATCAACTATCCCAACAGATAAGAACATCAGCTGCAGAAGCATTAAAAACTGCCACAAAAAATGCAAGCTTTCTTCTCCATCAAAATATCTTAAGAACAGCAGAAAATAACAACAGCACGTGAAAACAAGTGTACTCACGGACATTTCTGCAATGGATTCTTCTAAATGTTGCACATATTTTTTCATGCATTCCTGTGGCCAACTTTCTAAGTCAACTAATTCAAAATTTTCACTTTACTTGGGAATGGGGAATGTGGCAGTATTGTAATGAGATGTCACAAGTCGGAGTTTCTCCCCAGATTTTCCCCTGCCTCTTGAGATACAAAAGAATTTCTGATCCCAGAGCAGCCATGAGAACATCCTGTGGGACTTCCCTTGGTTTGCCTGTCTTCCAGCACCCGTCTCTCCTCATTTCCTTGTCCTCTTCTAACTTTCAAGATAGGAAGGAGCAGTAAACTGCAATAGCAGGTTGTGAAAGCAGATACAGGACACAGGAAATACGCTTCTAATCCAAAGCTAGGCGCTGGGCCTGGCAGTGCTATAAATCAATATACACTGACTACAGGAGGTACCACCAAGCCCAGCAGGCAGATATGGGAGAACTAGAAAGATCTCTGATTGCCACAAGTGAAAGAAACAAAAGTCTGAAATTCAGGAAAGTAATTTCTGCCATAATTTTTATGATTTAAATAAAATTTCAAGGGAGAACTGTAGCTTCCCAACTTAAATCCAAACTGTTAGTGTGCAGCCCTTTAGCCAGAAGACATTTCCTTTTTAAACCACAGCTTCAAAGCCAACAAATCTGGGACATTCTTGTTAGAACTTGAATTGAGCATCTGACTGACCACAATGACACTAGAATATCAATCATCACCACATCAAGAATGGGCTGTTCAGACTCATCTTCTCCCTTACCACGAACGTCAACCTGAAGTATATTTTTAACAGATATTTCCCCTTAGGTGGTAAGAGCGTAAATTGAGGGTCTTCTGGACAAAGCAGTAGAAAATATTACTCTCTCTCTCCACTCACTTCTAGTGAGACACTAGCAGTTTACTCCCATTACCACATAGATTTGCCAGAGATCTCTAACAAAAATGCAGAATACTTTTTGCACAGAAGCTGGGTGAAAAACGTACTTGCAAGAAACCATGTTTCCCACCCCATTTCTTTCCATTCCATCCATTCCCTGTATTGACATAACTACCTATCTCTGGGAAGACCCCTCCTTCTGCACCAAGTCTTACAGTCTTACTCACGTCCAGTAATGTGACTTCCCATGCTGCTTCCCAGTTTTAAACTCTCATCATTTCCCCTTCTTTATCTCCTCTTCATATTTTTAGTCCCACATTCCTGAGGTCCTGCTCTCCTCCATTCATGAAGGGCTGACCTCTCTGTACCAGCCAGATCACGTTGTGCACGCTACTTACTGGCACCTCTCTACTTCACAGAAATTCTTCACCAAGTGAGCTCTGTATTCCTACACATGCCCACTCTCCTGCCACAGTCCTCGTCACAGGATGAGTGTGCCACCTCCACTGGGCACAGGTCCTGTTGCCAGCTAGACTCTCAGAAATAGAATCCCCAAGCCATCTGCCCAGGAGAGCTGAGGCAAAAGGGTTGCACAGGTGTCAGGGACTGTGCTCTGAGACAGGTCAGCTGCTTCAAGGGGAGCCACATCCAGCCCATAAATCAGAAATCACCTTTCCCCTGGGTTATGACATTCCAAGGAATGAGGTAAACGTGAAGAGATTTGTTGGCTTTACCCTCTCCTTTCAGTGCTCTTTTTGATCAGCTTTGAACATCTCATTAGAAGTGCAACAGAAAGTATCCCATTACTTTTCTATTTTTAATATCCCTTTCTACATTGTGGCCTCAGTATTAGTATTATACTCTACCACATGTACAGTTTTCTAGTATTAAAAATTTAATAAATACTTCAGGCCCCAAAGCACATCAGCAATTAAAAAGAACTAGTTCTTCTACTCCAGCAGAAGCCAGCATGACAGGCATTGCATGACGACTGGAAAAAGCTTAAATAAATAATCAGCAAATCAGGCCTGAGAGTCTTTCATTTCATATACATGGATGTATTTACCTAAGTTAAACATCTGGCATAAGTCTGATACTGCTTTGTAGACAGCACAACTACCTATGCAGAAGTAACAAACTACTGAGTATGGTGTGGTAATGTTACCATTCGTCCTCCTGCGGTTCTGAATCAAGATGTAGATAAACCTGCACTAGCATCCAATGCCAGACAGACTCAAGTTCTGCCCTCAAATGTCATAACTCCAATGCTGTGCATTTACCATGCCCATGGTCTTTGGCCCCACTTCTCAGAACAGCCATTTAGCCCAGGAGCACTGCTGCAAGGACAGCACTCCGCTATTTATCATTCCAAGTCTAATATTATAAACACCCTTATAAAAGTAGCTTAGGCACCATGCTGGATTGTACACCCTGCCTTCTTTATTTGCAGAGCACACACCACAACAGACCCTATTTTTGTTTGCAGCCTTTGAGCAACTGAGGAATGGCAATGGTAAAAATAAGAAGTGCTATATGCAGCAGAGCTTATATCAACAGATTCGGAAGGCTCCCTATAGAGCAGACACTCCTTTCAGCATATATTCTCTTGACACAGTTATCCTCAAAACCCTTGGGACCAACCCTGATACGTATTTCATAACTAAGAGGCCTTCAGACAGCTATAACCAACTTCAACATTTATTTATTCTAATATCATCTGCTGTGTTCATAGCATATATTTTATTAGCATGCCTCTATGAAACAGTCCACCGCCCAAAAGCAGGGCTGAGATACAGAGAAAAAGCCATTGCAATAAATGTAATTAGTACTGTAGCAATACCGTATGTACTAAATGTACTTCACTATGAAAGCTTACACTGATCACTGCAACATAAAAGTGTCCATTAAAATAACATTAATTGTATTTATTGGTACTGTGTTTCAGAAGATGTTAACTACAGTGTTGCCTATGCTCTGGTAACAAAAGACAGGATGTATCCAATTTTACAGAAATTCTTACCATTCAGCACTGTCCAAATCAAAGGAGGAAGTTTAAAAATAAAATTTCAGTCCATTAAAGATGCATGCACTGATAATAGCCAAAATACCCTCCAAATGTAACACCAGGTAAATGTTTGCTGCACGAAAATCATTACAGTCTTTTTCCTCTACTTTCTCCCAAGACAATCAATCTTTGATTGCAAAGTAATGTAAAAAAAAAAAAATTCTTTACTGAATATTTGGTGTTAAATTCAGATCAATAGGGACTAAGGCATACACTTTCAATTGAAAATACAGGGCAGACTGCCACAGCTGCAGCTCTCCAATGCACACACCTAACTGAACTGTTTATTCGCAAGATGACAGATAATGACACAACTATTTTCCTAGCAAATTGAGGCACACATTGCCAATATTTCCTGATGAAACCTTTACTAAATTCATTTAAGTCTTGAAAAATCTGTTCTGTTTTACAGTACATTTGGATTAAATATGAGGTCAATATATAATTTCCTATGGGTTTTGGAATCATAAATATAAAGCTTCATCCAGCAGTCTGTTTTACGTGGTATGTATACAGTTCTTTCATTCCAGGAACCTGCAGAAGACTGCAGAACCTGAAAAACTTTGCTATTACTTTTAAAAGGTGAATAATCACACTAAGCATGACAAGATGATTACAGTGCTAACCATGGAATCTGATTTATCTTTTAAAAGATCAGTTTAAATCACCAGAAGTTGCATTTGGTTTTATTGGAGATTCATCATATTGAAAGCTTTTTGAAGAAAACAACAAAAATAGTTTTGTTTTAATGTTAAGAAGGGTCAGACTAATAGACATAAATTATTTTAGTGCCTTAGTGCACCAAACACCTGTGTGCAGCTTTCAATGAAGTGGCTGAATTATAGATAGTTTTAGTTTTGAAAAAGCAAAGCAATTTAACACAAAGATGTAGATGACTTGTCAGACATACTTAGCACAATGAAATTTGTGCTTGTGTAAATATAGAGATGTTAACATCAGCCAGAAGGTAGGTCCAAACTGCAGCTTCCTAAACATCATCTGAGCAGTTCCCAGCATCTTCCCAATATACTGACACTCCATGCAACTGCACCATCTAGTTTTGGCAAATGAGTAAATTTCTAGCTTGATGTGTTAATAGTATCAACTATGCTGTGATTCCATGACACTGTTCAAAGAGAATTTGAGATAATGTATATTTATTAGTGGAATGAACCAGCATACCTGACAATCAGAGGAAAAAGCCAGATTAATTTAATTTAAATTTAAGTAATTACAAATTTAAGTATTAATCTCCGATTAGTATTTCCGTATTATCTCATCAGCAAGCAAACAACTTCCATTAGCATCAGCGGACATTAAAACTGGGCAAGGACAGAACATTTTCCTTAAGTCAACATTATTCTCTTACTTAGATGGGTTTTATGGGGCGTTTTTACCTCTCTTCTCCAAAGGACACCACAGTAAAACAAGATACAGCTTTAGCATTCTGGCTTTACAGACTCAGCCATATGTTGAAATTGTTGTACTCTCAATTTGCTTTTTGCCTCTTAGAGGTTTTTTGTGTTTATTTCCCAGACTTTATGTATTTGTGAGGATATTGTCTCTGGAACCTATAATAATCCCCACTCTTTAAGCAATCACTGACTTCATAGCCTTAATTATATATACTGAAGTATACTAATCAAACATGGAATAGAAGTATATCAGGGAAACAGAATTTAACCACCAATTCTCTGTAAGCTACAAGGTCCTTGTTTCAGTAACCTCAGTCAAACTCAGACAGTACATATTTTTATTCTTTCAACAATCAGCTTATCTGAGTAGAAGAAACAGAATGCATGGAAACTGTGCAATTATTCATGAAGTAAGAGACACTGAAGTAGGAAACACATCATTAATTCTTTGCATAAAAAAGTGCCTAGCCTTAATAACCTTTAATTTTCATATAGATTTCTGTGTTGTCCTTTACTGAACTATGGAAATACAAAAAT